>JASDQU010187938.1:0-20462 GCA_032191745.1 Picea mariana
GTGTAACAGAGCCGTAGGATTAAAAGAGCATTTGTGGAAACCAGTACAGCTAGTAAAAGAAAAATAAACCCCCTGAGTATGATTAAGTGAATAAATGAATATGTTTGACTAAATAGGCTTGGTTGAATCCATGATTAAGGAGAGGCAGTGAGGCCTTAGAGATAACTCCACTGGGATGAAAATCCCCAGGTGGTGTAGAAAGAATTAGAAGAAGGGGAGGGGAGAGCCCTCAATTCTTTTCTTACTGAATATTGTGTTTTCTCTGGGATGAGAGAGTTGGTACACTGATGAAAGTAAGAGGTTTTGACACCATAGTGATGATGGTTGTATTATTGTAGAAACAATCGAGATTTGTTTGTGTTGGACTCATGGAAACATTTGAGGATAATGTGATGAAGTGCATAATGATATGCTAGGACATTTTGAATATGTTTTATGGATTTTCATGTTACAATACATGCACCTTTTTTAATATTACAACTAATGTAATTGTGACTATGATGATGCATGCTATGTATAGAAAGGAATTGGAGCTATTGAAGAAGACAGTTGCCAATGATGGGCAATATCAAGCAGAGGATGACCATGAGAAAGATGTGGTTGAAAGATTGTTGACAAGGTTGTAAAAGTCCCCATAAAGAACTATTGATGAGGTAAAAATAAATCAGAAAGAGGGCACTAGCATCCAAGGACTGGTATAAAAATGTTCGTGCCTATGTGGCACAAGCTATGAAGGGATTTGGTAAGAACCCCTTCTGAAATATTTTATTGTCTTAATGTTATAACTTTTGAAAGGAATTTGTATGCCTTGGATACCCAAGTAGGGTATGATTCAGGAAGAAGAACCTGGATGATGGAGGTGTGAACCTCTGGTAGTAAAGACCATTTGTAACCCTTGGAAGAATTCATGAATTGATATGTCATGAATGCATTGACCAATCAAGGAATTCTTAAAGGAATTCATGTAAAACCTTGAGTTTCATGAATGATGATTTAAGGTTGTAATCGATTCAGAGAAGAAAATATGGTTCTACTAAAATAATAATTATGGACAGAGAATCCATATGATAATAAGTTGGTTGAATTCCAGCACACCTTGGCGAGAGTGCCCAACCTGAAAAGTGATAATCTGAAATCAATACAAGGGCGCATTATGTGGGAATGTGGCCATGGACATTGGCACATTGATCAAATTCAGTTAATGTTGAATTGCATATGGAAAGGTTGATATATTGAATTGATGCATGTGTAATGAATGAAATTTCCTTTTTCTTTATATCCTCGAATAGATAAAAGTGATTTGATTGTTAGCATGCACAATTTAAGAATTTTTTGTGATGACATCATAAAGGTGCAGTAAAAATATAGGTGCATGGGAAACTAACAATTTGTTTTGCTAATTGAAGTTGAAAGTGTGGGAAGAAAAGAGTATTGGATATGGCAGTGCTATAAGTCCATTAGTAAGACTAATTATCTGCTGAGCCAAACCACAAGGACTGTCAATTTCTTTGAAGAAAATGAATTTGATTGTTAGTGTGCACAATCTTGAAATTGTTTGTGAACCACTGCAAGTGTGCAATGAACATATAATGTGCATGAGAACTAACATTTGTTTGGTTGAGGAATGTTGAAATTGAAGGAAGCAAAGGGTCTTGGATATGGCAATGTTGTAAGCCCATAAGGAAGACCAAAATTTCCTGTTGAGCCAAACTGTTATGGGAAGGAAAGTCCCATAATTGGTGAATCTAGTTCCGTGCGAAACAGATCTAAAAATTAATGAGGGAATTGGAAAATCTATGGGTGACAGATTTGCAATAAAATTTTGAAATTTAGAATTTGTGATGATGTCTCATGAATTTTTGTATGCCTGTGATATAGGTGAGAAGAAAATATATGTCCAGAAAGGACAGATGAAGGCTATCAAGCTGAAAAGCATGAAAGAGGTCATTGTTGAGACATGAGAACCCTGTGGTAAGTCATGATCACCTGGAATATGTTGTGTTGAGGTAACACAAGCCAGAGGGATGCCTCAGCAGAGAAATTCTGAGGGACGCCTTGATTGTAAGTCTCAATGAAGTATCTAGAACTCTTCTTGTGCGAGAAAGCCTTGGCAAGGCAAGATGGATCACCCGAGGAACCCCATAGCAGAGAAGGGGATGCCTGAGCTTGGGTCTGAAGGGTGAGTGACCGCAAGGAAGAGGAGACTTTGATAATTCTTATAAACTATTGATTGGAATCATGCACAAAATGGGAATGTCAAGGAAAAACAATGAGCCTGAATAACAATATAGCCATGTGAATACAAATCCACAAACTGCGCAGATGATTATTGTGCTAAATTGTGATTTTTTCCTCTTGAATTTGAACAACAGTAAAATGTTTTCACATAAGACTATGATTAATGTGCTTGTTGTCCAATAATTATTGAAGGCGGGTGACAAAGATCAAGACTTTTGAAGTGGCTAGATAAGAAAGGAATGACAGGTGTTATAGCAAGATTTGTCTCACCCTATGCAATCTTGCACAGAGGGCCTTTTTCCAATCCCTATGTAGACTTTTCATCCTTTTTTTGCAAATCTCAGAGCTAAAAATACATTTTTTCCACATAGACCCACCTTGCCTACTATACAACATGCATATACGCAGGTTGCACCACTATAGCCCGTGTACATTGGGATTTGTGCCCAAAAATGAAAAATGGTTTCAGGTTTTCATGTCACGATAGGAGATCAATGATCCTTGGCCTTCCATATACTGGAAATGTTCTGAATCAGCCCTTCAGTTCCATTTGAAGGCTATAAATGGGCCATTTCTGAGCTATGTAAAAGAGGAGAATGAATTCAAATTTGAGAGAAAATTTACTCTAGAGAAATAATTCACTTCATATTGAGTCAGCATCCCTTTGTCCTTTACGTATGAACACAGTGTTCATCCCCCAATCTCTTCCCTTGTTGATTGAGAACTTCATTGTCTCTCTTATATGAGATTTCCTTTGGTGGAGGATTGAAGTGGTGGAGGCCCAGCTGGAAGGAACTTAGTTTCTCAGTTCCAAACCATGCCGACATGAAAGTGTGTAACTTTTTCACTTCTACTGATCATATATTAATAGAAATACTCTTTTCCTGTCCAATTGATATCTTTCAAATTTTTGAATTAATATTCCATGGGCATATTTGTTATGTATATTAATGGATTATGTTATTGAATGTGCTAAAATCATATATTATCACCATATGTCTCTTTTGCTTGGTTGTTGAGGACTAGATGCAGGTATATTACTTTGGGTCAAGTGATCAACGATGGACCTCATCAAACGTCTGGATGAGGTAGGCCTTTTATCTTGTCTTGCTAGCGTATTTGTTTATATAGAATACTTGAGAATAGAGATGATTTTTGCAGTCATTTCCATCTGTTGTGGTTTACCCCTAGCCATAGAGATATTTTCATCATAACAACAGGTGTTATTGAGAAAGAACACCGAGGACAATGTTCCTTTTAAGGGAGAGGGGATTGTAACACCCATGTTTCCCCAAATTTGTAATTAATCATTAATTAGGATTAACATGTTGTGGCATGGGAACGGTGTAAATGTATTATTGTTTGAATAGCCAAACAAACGAATGTGGGGGTGAAGCCTTTAAAGTATTGGCCGTGATATCACTAAAGGAAAGAATGTGAAAACTATAAGAGAGGTTTTGTTATGTTGAATGAACCCAAATTCCTCTTTGATGAGGATAACAAACCTCCTCTAGATCCCAAGGAGAGAAATCAGTTAATGAAGAAAGGACCAGTCATTGAACCATCAACCACCCCCATGAATGGAAGTATAGTCTAGCTACAGAATTTCATCCCGATGTACCATAGGATCCTACAGACCCGGACTGACCCGATCTTTCCTTCTAACAGAAGGAACAAGATAGGATGGTTCTGCGTGCAAGGCACATAAAGGAATACAAAGAAGAGTGGAGAATGAGAGACGCTCTCGAGATGAGAATGAGCAGAAGGCCACGAGCTTGATGTTGAGGAAGCATCTGATAAACCTCATTGAGGTTGTAACAGAGGGAGGAATCCCTGAGATTTTTCAAAGAATGGGACCTGAGTAGAAGACTGGGAGCTTGATGTTGAGGAAGTATCTGATAAAAATCGCAGCAGATGTGAAAGAGAAAGGATTGTTGAGAATTGGCATAAATTCCCTAGTGATATCATGGCTTGGAACGGGGGTGGATAGAGCACTAATAATGAATGCCTCTGAGCCTATGGTTGGGTGGAAAGGTGAACATCCAAAGTCAGTTAGTTGGCGGCAACCTGTAATAGATAAGTATTCACATATCCTTTGTAATTGAACTGTAACTGTATATTAAAGTTGGATATCCTATGAATGTTTCATGGATGTGCATGTTTGCCTAATGGTTATAGTGTATCCCTTTAATTCTGCTTGATTTTGTATTTAAGAAAGTAAGGAATTATCTGGATTGTACACATAATTTCCTTAGCCCTGTGGTGGTTCCAGTTAAAATAAATGAACTGTGAGTTTGACGACCTTAGGCATAGTCTCACATGTGCATGTCGACACTCCCAGTCATTCTGAGTCTCCTGGAGGAAGGAGTCTTTTAATCTCAGGAGAGGTAATGCATGTATGCACTAGCTCTCTACAAGGTGGGCAGAGACCAAGAACCTCTTAAGTTCTAGAGTTAATGAATGGGCGCAAGGGGTGTGCAGAAGAATTCCTCTAAGTGTTAAGTTTGGGAGAAATGGAGCAAGGTGCCTAAGTATATTAGAGCTGAAGAAGATCAGGAAGGATAGCAAGATTCAATTCTCAAAAGGGAAGATCCTTTCATTTGGAAGACGAATGGATGAGATTAGTTCGGGAGGAGCCGAAGTTCTTCATGATCGTCGGATCTGGAGAAGGGACGTTGATGTTAATCCTTCGAGCCCTTAGAAATTCATGGGTCCATCGTATTGGTATATTCGTCATACAGGAAGTGAATCCCCCGAAATCCTGAAGTCCCGAAGTTAATCTGGGTCGTAGATTTGAGGATTCCCAGGAGCTATCCCGACCGTCAAATCTACAATGTAGTTAGCCCGGTGTTGACCACTTCAAGAGGACAGTGGTGTTGTAACGTCAAGACCCCCCCGAAGACTGGAGTCATGAAGTAATGTGGACTATGGATATAAGGATCCTTTAAGGCCCTTCTTGACTATCCATCATAAAGGAAACGTTGCACTAGATCCTATACTCTGATAGTTTAACACACCAGAAGGAAGCATGTGAAAAATGTTGAAGACTCTCGAAGTCGCAGGGAGCTAGAGGAGATCTGAATCGTCCATCAACTGGGATGTGTGTCAGTATATCGTTAGCTCCAGAGGAGAGCCACTCTGGAGTATTTGAAGCTTGGAGCTTTGAAAAATCCCCAAGCTCGGAATAATGGAGAGGATCTCAATCGTCCATCGTTTGGGGATGCATGGCGGGCAATATGTTACTTTAGAGGATAGCCACTTCAGAGAAAAGTGGGACAAGAAATACCGAAGGCCCGGAGGCTGGAGTCCACCTGAGTCATCGATCTCGGAGGACATGGGTTAGAATATCTGACACTCCAGAAGGATTGCACTTTAGAGGTTTACGGTTGTGAGTACTTGGGAATCCACCAAAGAATAGAGCCCCAAAGTAAATCAGAACCGTTGATGTTCGGTGGATGTGTGGCGTAAGATCACGCAGTCCAAAGACTCGGCACTTCGAAAGACTCCAGGGGAGATATTTGGAACTTGTTGAAGCACCTAAGCCTGAAGTTTCAGTGGGCCATTGATCTGGAAAGGGAGAAGGGACCATCGATCCCTATCCCGTCATTTTGAAACTTTTCCAATTTGGAGTTTGAAATATTTGGCGAGTGGTGAAGTGAAAATGCCCAAAGCCCAAATTTTCGAAGCACCCTTTGAGTAGGCGTCAGTTCACAACCCGAGGTCTTATGAAGGAAGGGTCCTAGCATGGAAATATAGTGCCTGTTTCTCAAATCCTTTAAAAGGGGCCAGGAAATATCCCGTGGGTTTGGAAGGACCTGCACTTTGGAGAAAGGGAAACCTAGAGAGAGTTAAGGAAAACAAAATTTTGACGCCCCATCCCTTAAAAGACTTTTTAGGGGTCGGGTGTGTTATAGTTCTAGAAAGCCTACCCTTTACCTAAGACTTCCCTCATCCTCTTTGAACACCTTTGACTTATGAATAATTTATTTCCTTTTCTTTGACTAAGAGAAACATGGAGAGTCAATCATTTCCATGTAGGTCGTAGTTGGAGCTGCCTACACAACCCATTTCCTTCTATAATTTTACAAGTGAAATCAATGATTTGATCAGTTCGAATAATGATAATAATCATTACATCATCCCTATTGATATTTGGATGGAGGAAATTTGTAGAAACATTACCCAACCTTGGTATGATTTAGACCTTCTACTTCATAAGTGTAATCTTACCTCGACTCAAAATCATGGAGTCACCAAGATTCTTCCTAATACCCGTATGATTAATAATGAATCCATGTTTTGGTTCATCACCAAACAAAAGGGAAATCCTCAAGCTCATCAAATCCTCAATTGGTTTCAGTGGATTTATGACTTCACCTAGCATCCACACTTCTTAGTTAGCTTGTAGGGATAGAAATAATATTTTCCCTTAGTAGTAGTGTATGTTGTTCGCTTGAATTTATTTCCTTACATTTTCTTTTCCTCATTTATGTGTCTTATTTCATGGATTTTTGAGTTTCTAGATGCATTTAAATTTCCTTAGAATAAGTTTATTGCATATGTTCTCATGTTTCATTTCCATTATTAGACTTGGAAAAAAATGATTTTTATAAAGTAGTATTTTTTCTCACTCGGAGTGGTAGATTCCTCCTTGCTAATGCATTTGACGAGTTAGATGATGTGTACATCACAATTTTGTGAGTGAATTTGGAGTTCTCATACACTCTAGGATTAGAGTGCATGTCCCCGAGCAGGAGCCAAATGTTATCCACCAACATGTGACTACTTCAGAGACACCCTCACAAGGGTGTTATGTTGTTGATTGCATGAGCTCTCTTGCTTACATGCTCCAGACTCAAACAATTATTCTCATTTTATCCTTTATATATATGATTATCCTAGCTCAACTATGGTATATTGGATCCTCCCCCCCCACTCCTCAGATGATAGATGCACTATGGATGGTACATTGTGGTTTTCACTCTTATCTATGTGATATCCCATGCATTAGTAGTTAATTTGGATGTGATGCTATAACTTATGGGTTAGACATGAAAGAGGTGAACACTAAAATGATATTCGTTAACACTTCATAATAGTCATAGTTTTATTGTTTCCCTCATCGTACCTTGGGGAACCATGGTTTTCCTTTATAAGTGCCATCATTTCTTGGGTCAATTTGTACTACTGAGACAGTGGTTGAGGTAGCACGTTCACATATTAACCATACTAAACACTTTCCAATTTCCCCATTTCACTCCATTCCATCCATAAAAATCTACCATGATCATGTATGACTTATCAAATGTCACCATAAAGGTATAATAAATAAATATTAAGTTAATAAAGCCAAAAAAAGGATAAAGGTGAAGAAAAATAAAGTCAAAAGCCAAAAATATAAAATCTTGAGCAATTCCACCTCACTATTAAACCAATTCCCCTATTCCATATCTTGTATATGAATATCTAAAGAAAAAAATGATTTGTTCAATAAAATGAACACATAAAGAAAAAGGAAAAAAACGGGTAGTAAGAAATAGTGTCGAGGATAGGTAACTCAATGCTAAAGCTCCCTCCTGAAGGATATTATTGTAACACACCCACGGTCGGGACTCAAATCTTCTCTCTTCTTAGGAAAATCAAAAACCCCATTCGGGGTCTCTATTCCATTATGCTCTTCCAAAGCTTTCCAGCCACGATCTCCATGCTCCGAAATGAACTCGGAGCTGGAAGATATCCTCTCCCAAGTTCTTTGGGTTCTTTCATCCCCCTATATTTTCATATGACCACGGACTATGACCAGACACCAAGACCATAGGCACCAAGACGACCACTACGTGAAATCCTTTGGAGTGTCAAACCTCCAAAGTTCATGATCTAACGTCACGTGTCCTCAGGGATTTCGACGGCCCTGATTTACTTTGGGACTTCAGTGTTTGGGAATTTCAAACATTCCTACACCTTTTCCATCTGAATTACCCTGTAACCAGAGTTACAGATCGAGCGCCACGCGTCCCTTGTGATCAACCATTATGATCTACTTCGGGAGTTCTCAACTCTCATGACCCCAATTTCCTCTGAAATGGCTATCTTCCAAAATGGAAGATTTGTTTACACTTGTCCTCAGCTAACAGATGACTCAAATAAACTACGGCTCTCCGACCTTCGGGAGTTCTTGTTCAACACATCCCCTTTTCTCCTGGAGCAAATTTCCTCCGAAGTGTAGGATCTGACGACACCTATCCCTTTGGCTTGGACGGCTCAGATCTGCTTCGGCTCTTCGAGCTTCGGGAGTGTCAACCTTTCCACACTCTCTTTCTCTCGGAGTTCTTACACCCAAAATCGATGATTTTTTGACACGTGTACTTTCTCTCAGATTGACGACACAGATAGACTCCTTTACTCAATGTTNCGAGCTTCGGGAGTGTCAACCTTTCCACACTCTCTTTCTCTCGGAGTTCTTACACCCAAAATCGATGATTTTTTGACACGTGTACTTTCTCTCAGATTGACGACACAGATAGACTCCTTTACTCAATGGATTTCCAAAGGAACTCACGACTATCCACCTAGAAAATTTTCTAGGTCTGACGGTCATCATCTAGCCAATACTGATTTGTTCATTGATCGATGGTTCACAGTGATTGCGATGCTCCAACATGTGCACTCTTTATCAGAGAGCTCAACCTCCACAATATGAAAAGTACTCACCCAACTCGGTCTAATCGGGGTCGTTCATATTCCAACCCAATGATATCAACGACATTGGTGAATTGCGGGCCACGAACTATCATGTCTGCTAATTTCACCTTCGCGCTCTACAATGATTCCCAACCATCGATTTAATCGAGCGGTTGGTGTTTGATTTGTTATCTCCGCGGGTATTTGAGTCGATCTGACAACTAGGATAGCTTCTCCTCCCAATGAACGGATCAAATCCATCTCCTCTTTTAGGTTCTTAAGTCATCTAAGGCTCTTTCTACTCTAGTAGTTCGGGTAACTGTGACTATCGTGAAGTTTGACATCTCAGAGCTTCGAACTCCCAAAGCTCTGAAGCCTTCATGAGCTAAATCCTTTTAGCATAGGGTTCCTAGACCCAGGTCACATGGACCTTTAGATGACTCTTGAGCTATGAGATCTACTCTTTAGCTGGGTTTTGAATAAGGTCATGGGTGTGAATTCAAGGTCTTTCAGACTACTAGTTTGAAGGAAACACCTTCCTAGTTCGCAACACCTTGAGTTTTGAAACTAGGTGGTGTAAACTAGTGAGGTTGTCGAGATCGTAGCAGTGCCAAGAGGCTTGCTCCGATTCTAGAGCTGTGAGGTAGCTCCCTAGGGAAAATACCTTCGAGAGATAAAATGGGGCACATGGGAAAAACAGAAGCACAAGTCCTCAAGGAAAACAACGTATATAAAAAATTTAACCTTTTCAGTGCAAAACCATTTGCAAATAAGTAAATACATGCATGAAACTATTAATTCCTAATTCAACGCATAAAGTATAGAAACACTTATCATAACCATACAACGTGAAGCGACTGCTGGAAAGAGTGCACGTTTCCACCCAACAATAGGCTCAATCACTCCTAACAGATTTACCACTAGCCACCCTCTAGCTAGACCATGATGTTTTTTGATTGGATATCATCTTCTAGCTCGGAAATAGATAGGGATGAAGGTTACTCTCCTTCTCCCTTCTCAGTCTCTATTTCTCACAATCAAAACACACTCTTTTTCACAATTCTTCCTCGAGTCCTAGAGCTTCTTCCTTGTCTATGCACTCTTCCCAAATCTTTTCTTCATGACCCCCACACTTTCTTTTCTTGTATTTTCCAACAAGATTGTGTGAGGCCCAAATTCCCATTTTGTGGTCAGGTCGTGAAGCCTTACAGATGGGTGGTCTTCCCCATCCCCTCAATAACTCTTCAGGAGGTCTTCCCACCTAACAGCCTGATTGTAATTCATTTCTGGGTCAGAGGGTTGTTCTAATCTTGAGCAATTAAATCCAACACAGCACTGGTTCGATGGAGGTTAACTCAATCATTCTTGGTCCCCTCCACCATGTTTTCATAGAATTTGTGGTCTCTCTTAGCACATCCCCTTTCCATCAGTCATGCAACACGTATCGATTTTCTATTAAATTAATAGAATTTACATTCATCAACCTTTTATACAAAGTTCCATCAAATCAAACATTCACACCTTTGAGTTTGCCATAGTTCCTTGGCCAATATAGTTATATTTACAAAATGGGGGAAACAGGGTGTTACAATTCCCTCCCCCTTAAAGGAACATTGTCCTCAATGTTCTATCTGTCAACATGATATGTATGTACAGGAGTAAACAAAATCGAATATGCATGTCTCATGGCATCCTCCATTTCCCATGTAGCCTCATCTGGGCCAAAGTGTTTCCACTGCACCTTGACCTGTGCAATGGTTTGGTTCCTAAGTGAGATTTCCTTCTTGTCTAGTATGCATTGAGGTTATTCTAGGAATTCTCCCTCCAGCTCCACCTGGATCACAGACCAGTCAATTATATGACTAGAATCATGTACATATTTCTTCAATAATGAAACATGGAAAACATTATGTGCCTTTACTGTGGCAGGAAGTGTTAGCCTATAGGATACAGGTCCCACTCTATCTAAGACTTAAAAGGGTCCACGATATTGAGGTTCTAGCTTGGCACAAGCTCCCATTCTCAGGGAACTCTTCCTGGGTCTAACTCTGAGATAGACATGGTCTCCTGTCTTGAAATCTCTGGGGGTTCTCTTTCGGTCGACGTAGCTCTTATGTCTATACTGAGAAACTTTCATATTTGTCTTTATCTGAATCACTTGTTGCTCCATTTATTTTAGCATGTTTGGTCCAATTTAAATTATATCCACTGAATTACTCCAGCTAATGGGAATTTTTCATTGTCTACCATAGAGGGCTTCAAAAGGGATCATCTTTAGTGACTCTTGATAACCGTTGTTGTAGGAAAATTCTACCAATGGCAGGTAGTATTCCCACTTCTTAGGTTTATGCATTACATGCATCCTTAACATGTCTTCTAATATTTGGTTTACTCTTTCTGTCTGTCCATTGGTTTGGGGGTGATAGGCTATGCTAAACAACAGTTTAGTCTCAAGACTAGCCATCAAGGATTTCCAAAAGCTTGAAGTGAATTTTGTATCTCTGTCGGATATAATATCTCTAGGCATGCCATGCAGTCTGAATATCTCCTTTATGAATATGTTGGAAATATCTATTGCCTTGCAAGTCGACTTGATAGGAACGAAGTGAGCAGACTTACTCAATTTGTCCACCACTACCATGATGGCATCATTATGCTTAGTCGATCTTGGTAATACGGTGATGAAATCCATGGAAATGGTTTCCCATTTCCATTCCGGAATTGGTAGGGGCTATAAAAACCATGTTGGGTGCCGATGTTCTTCCTTAACTTGTTGGCATTCTAGGCACTTAGCTAGATAGTTGGTTATGTCCTTTTTCATTCCAGGCCAAGAGAATTGTTTCCTAGTGGTCATGATCATTTTTTGATATCCTGGGTGACCAATATATGGTCTCTTGTGTAGTTCATCCATTATGAACCTCTTCAAGTCGTCAAAGCTTGGAATATACAATTTGTTTCTATAGGTCAGTAGGCCTTCATCTAGCATCTGATAGCCTTCATACATTATCCATGTAGGCTCTTGCCTTAGGTATGAGGTCACGGTCTTGAAGAATGCATATGGAAATTTAAATTCAAGCATTTACATCACTAAGTGCCTTCGAGTGATTAAATTGGGGCATATGGAAATTCAAGCAGAATTATAGGTTCTCAACGAAACGAACGCATACTCATAACTTAATCATTTAATACAGAGAAAGAAACCTTTATAGACATGTAAATACTCGCATGCATCCATTATTTACAATTCAAAACATAAGGCAAGAAAACACTTATCAGAACCATAGAGTGTGATGTGACTGCTGAAAGGGGTACTCGTTTCCACCCAACCATAGGCTCAGTCACTCCCAATGGATTTATCATTGGCCACCCCCGAGCTTAATCGAAAATGCTTTGAGATTAAATCTCTTACTTCCAGCTCAATGAAAGTTAGGGACAAAGGTTACTCTCCTTCTCTCAATACAGAAAATAGATAAGGATGAAGGTTACTCTCCTTCTCCTGGTTCAATCTCTATTTTATGTGATCATAACTCATTGTTCCTCTTTCATTCCATCCTCGGACCTGAGATTTTTCCTCTCTTGTCTCTGCATTTTTCTTCACACTTATCCCCCTGCCCACCACACTCCCTTTCTTTCCTTTTTCCGCAAGATTTTGTGTGGCTTGAATTCCCAGTCCGTGGTCAGGTATGGAAGCCTTATGGATGGGCAGTCTACCCCATCCCCTCATTAACTCTTGAGGAGGTCTTCCCACCTACCAGCCTGACTGTAATTCATTCATGGGTCAGGGGGTTGTTCTGATCTAAGAAAATTAATTCCATCATGGTATTGGTTTGGTGGAGGATAACGCAACCATTCCTGGTCCCCTCCACCACCTTTCACAACATTGCATGGTCTTTCTTAGTACATCCCCTCTTTCAATAGTCATGCAACACGTAACCATTTTCTATTAAAATAAAAGAATTTACATTCATCGACCTTCTACACAAGGTCCATCAAATCAAATATTCACACTTTTAAGTTTTCCATAGTTCATTGGCCCATATAGTTATATTTATAAACTGGGGGAAACAGGGCGTTACATTTCCCTCCCCATTAAAGGAACATCATCCTCAATTTTCTATCTATCATCATGAAATGTATGTACTAGAGTAAACAAAATTGGATATGCCTATCTCATGGCATCCTCCATTTCCCACGTAGCCTCATCTGGGCCAAAGTGTTTCCACTGCACATTGACCTATGCAATGGTTCAATTCTTGAGTGAGGTTTCCTTCCTGTCTAATATGCATTGGGTTTCTGGTAGGAATTCTCCCTCCGGCTCCACCTAGATCACAGACCAGTCAATTATATGATTAGCATCATGTACATATTTCTTCAATAATGAAACATGAAAAACATTATGTGCCTTTACAGTGGGAGGAAGTGCTAGCCTATAGGCTACAGGTCCCACTCTATCTAAGACTTCAAAGGGTCCACAATACCGAGGTGCCAATTTGGCACAGGCTCCCATTCTCAGGGAACTCTTCCTGGGTCTAACTCTGAGATAGACATGGTCTCCGTTCTTAAACTCTTGGGGAGTTCTTTTCCTGTTGGCATAACTTTTCTGTCTATCCTGAACAATCCTCATATTTTGCTTTATCTGAATTACTTGTTGTTCCATTTCTTTCAGCATGTCAGGTCCGATTGTAATTCTGTCCACTGGATTATTCCAGTTGATTGGAATCTTACACTGTCTATCATAGAGGGCTTCAAAAGGGCTCATCTTCAAGGATTCTTGATAACCATTGTTGTAGGAAAATTCTACCAATGGTAGGTAGTCTTCCCACTTCTTAGGTTGGTGCATTACATGCATCCTTAGAATGTCTTCCACTATTTGGTTCACTCTTTCTGTTTGTCCATCATTTTGAGCATGGTAGGTTGTGTTGAACAACAATTTAGTCTCAAAACTAGCCATTAGGGATTTCCAAAAGCTTGAAGTAAATTTGGTGTCGTTGTCAGATATAATTTCCTTGGGCATGCCATGCAGTCTGAATATCTCCTTCACAAAGATGTTGGCAATATCTATTGCCTTGCAGGTTGACTTGACAGGGACGAAATGGGAAGACTTACTCAGTTTTTCCACCACGACCATGATGGCATCATTTTGTTTGGTTGACTTTGGTAGTCCAGTGATGAAATCCATGGAGATGGTTTCCCATTTCCATTCTAGGATTGGTAGGGGCTGTAACAATGTTGTTGGATGTCGGTGTTTTGCCTTAACTTGTTGGCACTCTAGGCACTTAACTAGAAATTTAGCTATGTCTTTCTTCAACCTGGGCCAAAATAATTGTTTCCTAGTGTTCATGATCATCTTCTGATATCGTGGGTGACCAGTATATGGTCTCTTATGTATTTCATCCATTATGAACCTCTTCAAGTCGTCACAGTTTGGAATATACAATCTATTTTTGTAAGTCATTAGCCCTTCCTCGAGCATTTGGTAGCCTTCATACTTCATCCCTGTAGGCTCTTGTCTTAGGTATGAGTTCATGGTCTTTAAGAATGCATCTGTCTCTTGTGAATTTCTGACTCTTTCCCTAACATCTGTTTCGCAGGCACTTACTGTTGTTAGATGAATCATTTTTATACTCATGCTAAGGGCATCAGCCACCCTATTTTCCTTTCCTTTTATGTGTTTGATTTTGAAATCGAATTCACTTAGGAGAGCCATCCACCTAGCTTGCCTGGAATTGAGTTTTGGTTTATCAAACAGGTGTCTCAATCCACAATGATCTATCATAAGCACAACTATTCTACCCAGGAGGTAGTGCCTCCACATTTTTAAAGCATGTACTATGGTAGCCAATTCTAGGTCATGGGTCACATAATTGATCTCATGCTTATTTAATTTCTTGGACGTGTAGAAAATTACACGTACCTCTTGCATAAGGAATCCTCCAAGTCCTTCCTTGCAGAAATATATACACACAAGGAAATCATTATTCAATTCTGCAATATTTAGCATGGGTGCATGGGCTAGGAGGTATTTCAGTTTCTGAAATCTTTCTTCACATTTCGATGTCCAAATAAATGTAATCCCCTTTTTTTGAAGGGTAGTGATTGGACAGCCAATCTTGGAAAACCCTTTTATGAACTTTCTATAGTATCCCTCTAAGCCCATGAAGGATCTAATATCGGATACATCCTTCGGGGTAGGCCATTCCATAATAGATATGATCTTGTCGGGGTCTACTACCACTCCTTCCTTAGAAATGGCATGGCCTAGGTAATGGAATTGCTTTTGAAAGAAGTCTCACTTGCTAAACTTAGTGTAGAGCTGATGCTCTCTTAGTAATTGAAGTACGAGTCTAATATGTTCTTCATGCTCCTCCCTGTTCTTGGAGTAGATTAGGATATCATCAATGAAAACCAATACAAATTTGTCCATAAATTTTTTGAGTACATTATTCATCAAGCACATAAAAGTGGCAGGGGCATTCATTAACCCAAACGGCACCACCACAAAATCATAGTGACCATACCTCGTCCTGAAGGTTGTTTTGTGGATGTCTTCATCCTTAATCCAGACTTGATGGTATCCAGACCTTAGGTCAATCTTTGAGAATATGGATGCACCTCTCAATTGGTCGAACAGGTCATCGATTCTTGGTAAGGGGTACTTGTTCTTTATGGTTGCCTTATTGATTTGTCTGTAATATATGCACAGATGGAGTGTGCCATCTTTCTTTTTCACAAACACGATAGGCGCTCCCCATGGAGATACACTAGGTCGGATGCAGCCTTTGTCCATCATCTCCTTTAGTTGTAGCTTGAGTTCAACCAATGGCATGCTCATTCGGTATGGCGTTCTAGATGTTGGTACCACTCCCAGTGTAAGTTCTATTGAGAAGTCAATATCCCTTCTCAAAGGTAGACCTAGTACTTCTTCTGGGAATATGTCCTTGTATTCTCTTAATATGGGGTGGTCCTCTAGGTTTGGTTTTTCATCCTTAACCGATTCCAATACTTGTATGGCATATAAGGAACACCCCTTTCTGCAATAATTTTTCATTTGAAGGGACGATATTTGCCTCACTAAGACAGGCTTCTGAATCTCTTGGAGGGTCGTCTTTCTCCCTTCTTCATTTACACATTCTAAAGTTTTATGATAATAGTCCAATTTAGTTTTGTAAGCAGCCAACCAATCCATACCAATCAACAAGTCATAATATCCTAGGGGAAGTGCGTTAAAGGTCGTTTGGGTGGGCAATTCACCCATGATGGATTGACAGGCTGGTATGACCTCTACCACTTTTATTTTGGTCCCAGTGGCTAATTGCACCAACCACGGTTTAACATGTCTAACTGGTTGCAATTTACACTCATCAACAGTTTGAGGGGCCACATAACTCAAATTATAACCTGGTTCAATTAAAATAGAAACTAGATGGTCGGCGATCATACCTTCTAGATCCACCACTGAAGCTTGGTGGTTGGCTTGATTATTGTCCAAGGCCACATAGATTCGTGGCATGCTCCTAGCCACATCATTGACGATGGTCGCTTCTTGTATGTTGTAGACTTTCTTACTATTATGTTTTCTATGTGGGCATCCCCTCAATTTATGATCCTCTCCACAACCCCAACATTTTAAGGGTTCCTTCTTTAGGTTATCAGTCTTTATTGGGGTTGTCTTAAAAGTTTTATTTCCACTTTGAGAGGGGAAATTTTGCTGATATACACTTCTAGTAGGAAGGCTCCTTCTAGAATCTTTTCTATAGTTCCTGAATCTTGAGGATTTAAACCCCTTCTTCTGGAATCCCGAACTACTCCCTTTCTTCCAGTCCTCATGAGGTCTTGTTTTATTCCCAAACTGTTCATAACAATACCTCGCTTTCCAGATAGTTTCTTCTAAGGTATTTGGTTTGTCAAACTCAATTTTGTCCCGGTCGGTCTGAGGTAACCCACTAATGAACTGTTGCATTTTTACTTTTTCATCTTTTATGTAGGGTACATACCTCAGTAGTTCAAGGAATCTATTAACAAATTCATCTATGGTGAGATGCCCCAACCTGAGTTCATAGAATTCCTTAGTATTCCCATCCATGTATTTCTCTGACAGATACTGCTTCCTGAAGTATTTCTCAAATTATTTCCATGACAGTTCCTTCTCATGGACTCCTTTCACGTTCCTAAGGTCTTCCCACCAAATGGAAGCCTTTCCATTCAGGTTAAAGATGGATATTTGAGCCTTCAAGTTTTCAGAGTAATCATAGACTCTGAAGTATTTCTTTAAACCAAGGAGCCAAACTTCAGCCTCTTCTCCTTTCCTAATCTCTCCATCGAAAGAGGGTGGTTTGGCTTTCTTGAATTCTTCAGGATCATGATTTTTGGAACGCTTACGCTTCTTTATTTTCCTTTGGGAATATGAGCTTGCTCTGCTACTAGAAGATCCTTCGGATTTGCCAGCTTCCTTTCCAGAGGACTCTACCGATGAGTGTCCCCTTCCTCCATATTGGGCCTTCTTCAAGGCGCTTCTCCCAGTGTGGTCACTTATGGAGTCATTTTTTCGAATCTCAGGTGGACTTTGACTTCTCTTCTTATGTCGTCGGTCCACATGACTGGTCGTCGGTTCATGTTGTAGTTTCCTCTGTATGTCGGACAAAATCTGCAACAAAAATCCATTAATTTATGTTTGTTTTTCTTGCTCTTTTATCAATCTCTCGTTGTCATCCTTACAACTCTGTAATTTGGCCCTGAGGCTCCTTACAGTTTCAGCCAGATCTAGAGAGGTTTCCACCGCCCTCCTTTCGTCATATTCTTCGTCTTTATTGTGGGAGCCATGCCCCACTTCATGGCACATCACCATCCTTTATTCTTGAAGTTTTCTCATGATTTAATGACTGCTCGAGTGTTGAAAAAAACACTTAATGTTAGCTAGCAATATGTTAGTTCATGAACAATACACGGTTCAATTTATTAAATGCATACACACAGTATAAAGTTTCATTCTTTTCTTTAATAACATTTTTAACTAGACTTTTAAGAAAGAGGTAAGGTAGAGTGTCACTCTTTTAAAAGTACTCCAAATAGATTTTTTTTTTAAGCAACTCGTCCATGAGACCAAGAAGGCCAAGTGTTGTAACCATGCTCTGATACCAATTTGTAACACACCCACGATGGGGAAAAAATAAAAATAAAAATTTTATCTCCTTACAAGAATAGATCCTTTCCCTCTACGATTCCTAATTTGGGATGTCCGAGACTCAGCCCAACTCTCTGGTCAAGGTTCTATGATTCTCTAAATCAAACAAGACTTCGAGACCTGATAGTATCACCTCCTAATAAAAACCAGGCCCTTTCGGATTCTGGTACAAGTCTTATGATACTCGCGACCTTCCCCTTTGCGCTTTAGCGAAGGCTCAGAGTTGACATTAGCCCCTTTTTCTTGACCCCTCCTTGGATGTGACCTTGGGCGATGACCTCGCACAAACACAAAATTGTGGACGCAGCCAAAGGAGGTTTGAAACCAAACTACTTTTCGGCCCGCAATCCTCCTCGAGCCTCCACATGTCCTTTCTCCAAAAATGGGGTTTGGATTGCAGCCCGCCCTCAACATTTTAAAGCTCGTGCACCTTTGATCCCCACAATGCTATGGGACCGTTGATCTCCCTTTCTTGATGGTACTATTGGAACTAACGGTTCAGATCTACCCTTTTCAAATCCATGGACCATATTTGCCCCTCCTAAATCAATGGATGTTATCTCCTTTGTGATTTCGGACTTTGGGCTTTTCAATTCTCAAACCCTGCTTTCCTCCATACATCAATCTTCCAAAGTTGGCGATCTATAGACACCCATCCTCCTAAATCAATGACCCTACTTCTACTTCGGGTGTTTGCCTTTCAACTAGTTCGATGGTCCGGTGGCCCTCTTCTCGATCAACGGTTGAGATATCCTTCGGGTCTCCAGACTTTAGAGATCTCAAATCTCGAAATTCACCCATTTTCCCAATGGATTTTATCCGAAGGTTATGATCCACCGACGTGTGTCCACTGGATCTGATGAACAAGGATTACTTCGGGTCTTTACCTGGAGTCCATAGAATCATGCCACGTTTTCTCCAGATCTAACGGTTTGGATCTACTTCTGATGATCCGACGATCGACATTTACTTCGGGTGTTTACCCAGAATCCACAAATTCATGCCACCTGTCCTATGGATCTGACGGTCCAAATCTATTTTGGCTCTTCAGCATTTTGGTCTTCGAGAGTTTCAACTCTCAATCTGAAACTCTCGAGGTGATTTCTCTGAAGTCTATGATCCGTCGCCACGTGTCCCTCTGGACCTGACAGCTATGAATTACTTCAGGACTTTACCCGGAGCTCACAAATCTATGCCATGTCTATACTGAAATCCAACGACCCAGATCCACTTCGGTTGATCCGATGCCTGAGATTTACTTCGGGCGATCTGATGATTCAAATTCACTCTAATTTATCGGACGAGTGAGATTTACTTCGGACTTCTGGCTCTTCGGGCTTCGAAAATCTCAAGTCTCAAACTTTCCTCCTCTCGAACAGATTCCTTCGGAGTCCACAATCTGTCACCACGTGTCCCTCTGGAACGGGCAGTCCAGATTCACTTCAGGTCTTCAGGGTTCGGGAATTTTAACTTTTAATTGAAAACCCTCGAACAAATTTCTCCAGAGTCCATGATCCATCACCACGTGTCCCTCTTGACGATGGACGGTCCCAAACTACTTCAGGACTTCAGAACTTTGGTAAGTTCTCTTCTCCTGCGTGTGCAAGGTACTAAGGTTCATCTACCTTGTTTAGATCAAACGGTTGTTGAGCCTTTGCGATATGATCCAACAACCATTGTCGCTCCTAAAAGCGCTATCTCTTATGAGCTTGATCTCTTTGAAGGTTTTCGTCATCCCATGCGCTCCTTGTGTTTCAAGGATCGCTTCAAACTCAGATCGAAGGTCAACAGCGATTGACGGTTCACAGGAATTGCGGGGTCCCAACATGTGGGTTATTTACCAAGGACTTCGACCTTTGCAATTTGGAAAGTGCTCGCTTGATTCTAGTCTAACCGAGATCGTTGATCTCGACGACGTTGATCCTTTATCCCGTCGAGATCAACGACAAGGGTGAATTGTGGGTTGCGAACTAGTGCATCTGCTATTTTCACCTTTGCGCTCTGCAGTGATTCCCCACCCTCGATCTCCATTCATAGATTGACAATGCATATCAATTGCGGGGTTTAACTTGACCTTCGTACAACTTGACATATCGAAGCCTCGATCTCCAAAGTTCTTAGACCCAGGTCATGTGGATCTTCATAAAACTCTGGGGCTATGATCCCCGCTCTTAGTCGGGTTTTTGGTTATGTTAGAAAAACAGGACCGCAGAGCAATAAAATAAAACAAATGCAGAAACAAAAAACACAGAAGACACACAGTACAAGAGAGACACAGATTTACGTGGTTCACCCAGTGTGGGCTACGTCCACCAGAGAAATTGCCAGGTCCTTCCTTTATTATTATCTAGCAAATGAAGGG
>JASDQU010187943.1:8225-20461 GCA_032191745.1 Picea mariana
ATCAAATCAAATCAAATCAAATAAAAAATAAAAAATAAAAATTCATAAAAGATAAAAACAAATTATAAAAATAAAAACAACAACAAATAAAATTGTAAATGGGCATTTGCATAATTTCTGAAAATAATATCGCACATGTTTTTTCAATTTTAAGCTAAGTTGTTTCTTGGAGTCACTTTAGGAAGCAATCGACATGAAACAAATGCATGCGCAATGGCCACGACAACAGGTACGCGACCGATCACATCTTGCTACTGAAGTGATTTTCAAAGATCACAAAACTTTTGAAAAAAAACATGTCTTATTAACTGCTTGAAGGAGCTGATTCGCGTTTTACACATCATGGCATTTGTTGTTACACAACGACCATTCATCAAACCATTTTGCGTCATGAATTCTTTCTTCCCAGTTCTCCATCAAAGCATATTTTTCATCCCTTTGTTGAATCCCATCTTCCATTGAATTATCATTCATGACTTGGTACACACCTATCTTTCTAAGTCGCATACATCTCTTTATATTTTCCAGTTCATTTTGCCTTTTCAATAAAAATATCCAACTCCCTTTCCATGACTACATTGCCTTGCCATAAACATTGTTTCTACTGAGATATTTTCATTTATAGTCCTACCAATATTTTTACAAACTCACGTTGATTGATGCAGGATTCCTTAAAGCCCATATTTCAACAAGTCTTACCCCATCGACCTCAACTCCTTATCTGAGATACAAAATAGAGTCCATTTTGAGTACCTAGAGGCTTTCATGCCTTAATGGCAAGTTCTCTCACTAATAATCATGGGAATACATCAATGTCCCTTGATCATCAGATCTTGTAAGTAGCTCGATATCAGTTCATTCATTCGCACTTCATAAGATGTACTCGTGTACCTTGGCACTCATTGACATCAATGGTGAGTTTTCCTCTCATTTGTTAATGACATTCATCAATGGATAGTAGTCCAATGACTTCTCTTCATGCTTGATGTCAACACATCCATTTGCATGATTAGAATTGTACCATCGAGTTGTAGCAAGTGAAGACTATACACTGACTTCCTCAACAGTTACAGCAGCATGACTTCAACTATCTGAGAGTACTACAGTTCCACTCCCGTACTTCCTCTTTTCCATGATTCATTCAGCAGCAGCTGAGATTCCTCCACTTCACATTCTCTTATCTAGCAGTCACCTTTCAAATGATCCTACAACAGTGACATATTCCATGCTCCAACAGCCACATCAACCATATTCCTATTGCATAGTTCATCAACATTTTGGGTAAGTGGAGGTATGTTATTTTCTAAACTTTAATTATGTAATTCCTCAACTGCTAGCAATGAATAATTTGGAAAATTCCTTCACCAAGTTCCCTTTCCTTTTCACTTATATGAATTATGCCACGTTGGATGAGGACATGCAACCAGTTCAGTTGGGGGGTAGGGGAATTTATTCAATATCATCACTCCATTTTTCCACTACCATCATTCCATTTTTCATCTCATTTACCATTTATGAACATTTCTTTTCCAACGATACTCTGTTGCACTTCGCTTTATAAGCATTGATATACATATTGGCATGATTCACAAATATACAAAAAAGGGATTTCTTATACTCAATGATGTTTCCTTATGCACATTGATAACATATATTTTTCAGTAATAATATGGAAAAATTATTATCATAATAGCAAGAGAACAAATAACGAAATGAATGTTGTTAACACAAAAACCAACATTAATTATATTCATGGTTGTCACACAAGAACCAACCATAAGAAAATGTCATTTGTTACTCATGTAAATCCCTTCCTGGAAACATTCATTATCATCACTCAAAGCCAACATTCAGATGCCAAAATTTCTTGAGAAGATCCATGTAGGGTTGCATGAGGACATGCAACAATTGAAGTTTGGGGGTATGTTGGGGCTCAAAAATGTCTTGTTCTCATCCACCTTTCCCTTCATTATTCTTCACATTTCATCGCCCCATTAACCTTTCATGATTTCATTTTCATAAATATACTTGGGTTTCGCCTTATTATTCTCCACTTTATTCATTTTAGTATTTAAAAGAAATTTGTGATTAAATGTTAGAAAACTGACATGTTTTCATATATATCTAAAAAATGTGTGAGCTTTGTAATGTGTAGGAATATGAGAAGAATTAATTCAAAAGGAATTATCGAATACTTCCTCCACCATTTCAATATTTGAGGAGATAATTCAAGCCCATTCCAAGGATAATATCATGGAGATTTGGTTGGAATATCTTATCCAAGATGTATGAGAAATATGTGTGAGAATTTGAAGGGATCATATTTTGTAATAATGGAAAACACTTGAGAGAATAGTGGATCTGTAATTATGAGATGGTTATCTTATCTTCAAGGCTCTCATGTATAAAAGAGAGTGCTCTCTCTTCATGAGAAAGGAGTTGAGTAGTAATCAATGATTAGTAATTAGGATGACAAAGAGAGTAGTCATTAGGATTTGAAAGAAAGGGATTCTTAGCTTTGATTCACGGTTTTGGTTTCCGTGAAGATTGATTTAGTTATTGTAATGTAATATTGCTTCATTGGCATGAGATCACATATGTTGTTGTGTCATTCAACTCTTCACATGTTGTATCTGATTTTCCTTCATGTAGTTCTCCATTTCTAGATTAGTTTCATTTACGCAATTTCATTTCAGTCGTAGGTTGTAGCAATTCAATTTTAGTTGTGTGTTTCAATTTTTGCATTAGATTAATGATTCAATTTCAGTTGTAGCTTAAACATTAGATTAGATTAGTCCCGCTTCAATCTTGCATATACTTTGTGTGTGCTTCATAAGTTTACGAACCTCGGATTGACAAATTAGATAGTTGGGCAAGTACTACAACTCAATTAATAAAACACTAGATCGTCCCAATATAATGACTATCGTTCCCTTGTTACTATTGTTTTTCATTTGAATGGAACAAAATCCATTCCTTTTGTTACAATTGTTGTCCCTTTGCAGGGGTTGCATCTCTGGAGGATGGGTATTGAAAACAAAAGGTAAGAACCTACGTAGGCAACAAGTAAAAAGCTTGTACCAGCGCCTACCTTCGGATGATGCATAGAGGTTATATTTTAGGACATATTTAGAGCCCAATATCGATGAGGATGGTTTTTCCCTTGATTTTGACAGGGAAATTTTGGAAGATCCCTTTAGGGGATGAGGATCGACCATCATAAGCTCGTAGGGTTATGGCAGATGGTAGTAGCTCAGGGGAGCCAAGTTTATGCCAGACCACTTTGGACATGATGCATGTGGATGCACCTTCATAAATGATACATCGATGTATTGTGATGTTCCATATCTTAATTGGTATCTGGAAAGCTACCACGGCGGGGAGGCATGGTTCTCCACTATCTACATTAAAGGTGATGAGTCTAGTATCATTTGGGTCGACTGCACCCGAGGCGGAAAGAAAGGATTTACATTAAGTTGGAAAGGTTTGGAGGACCTCCAATATAGACATGGTTGCAGAAGACTGAGCTAAGTCATTGACCAAACTGTAGTTATGGAATGCCCTAGCATGAGGGTTATTGACATTTTGTCGTAATGGGATGAAAGGAATGCGAATTTTTGGTTCAGTTTTATGGAGTGGAATCATCCAGGGTTGTCCAACTGTAGTTGGATCCCCTTCCAAAGTGGTTGGGGAAGATTCATGGGGAACACAATATTGTCGACCACGTGTTTGCAAAAGAATTTCTTCTTCGCTTGTAAGGAGGATGTTGCGATCGGACGGATTTCCAAGTTGAATGGGACCTGGGTTTTGATACAGCCCTATTTAGGGTGGAGTAGAGTGGACGTCCTATTGGGTATTCATCACACCTTATTGTGGAATAGAGTTTTTCAAAATGACCGAAGGTGGATGTTGCAAGTACTATTGTGGGGCCTACTGAGGGGCAAGCGACACTGGAGGGAGTTGCGCATTCATGGAGTCTTTCATCCATTTGAAGTCGGAAATTTGCGGGAAATGGGGTGTATAATGTCTGTTAGCAACAATTTTGGTATTGAGGCTCAAAGGTACGCAAGTCTGCAGGATTGCCTGGGAAGTGCCCAAGCGCAGCACGGAGGAACCCCTTTTAGTTACAATTCGAGTGAATGGGCGAAGTTTTGTTGACGGCCGTCGAGATCCACCTATAAAGTTGATCAATGGTCGTCAAGATTTTGAGGCTGCCAAGTTGCCCCAGGGTTAATGCAAGAGATAGCTCCAATAATTCAAGACAAATCTGAGTCGTCTGATCCAATTGGGACAGGTGGCTTCCAGTTGGTGTATCGGGGATCAGAGATTAGGTAAACAAGGAGCCTCCCATTTGTTGCAGTTGAGATCGTCGATCGGTTAAATGACGAAGGTGCCTTTGAAGCCTAGCCCATTGTCCTAGCACTAAGTCACTTCAAGCGAGCCTGTAAACAAGGGCGGCTCCCTTTTAAATATCAAATGCCCCTCGTCCATTCATCCTAAGGGCACGTGGTGCAAGATCTAGCCGCGTCGGCGTTTAGACATTCGGGAGTTCGTATGGTGAAGGTTTTATGTCTTCGAACATCACGAAACCCCGAACCTTGACAGCGCCAAAAGCGTCCAAACTGGGGCCCGCTACATCACAAAGCATTTTCAGCCATCCATCCAAAGGGGACACCTGGCAGCAAACTGAGCCATCTTGGCATTTCACCTATCGCAACTCCAAGGCGCAAAAAGCAGCTCCGTTATGTTCTGATGCACGAGATGCTGGGAGAGTCCTGGACCTGAGCCCACAGCAGCGTCAGGTGAGTTCAAGACCGTCAGATCTCAGAGGGACGCATGGCACCAGATTGAGCCATCTCAGTGTTTCGCTCATCGCGATTTCAAATTGCAGGAATATCTCCTTCCCATTCGCGAACGCCGAAAGTGTATTGGAAATAAGCACATGGTTACAGCCCATGGTCACTTGGGGAGAGGAAGGATCTGCGTAAAGATGGCCAAAGGCACCGAGTTCACTTACAGAGGGGATCGTTATGATCTCCAAGAGCCATCAGATCTGATCTCCATATTGTCTCTCGCCTGGAGTAAATGACGGCAAGAGCGGGCGGTTGAAACCTCCTTTCATTCATTAAGTGAGGGGATGGAGGGTCTGGCAAGCCGTCTACCCGAAGAGGTCCTATGTATCGATTTTCTCAAAGATGCCATGCCGAAGTCCTCAACTTGACAGAGAAGTCTGCACACGCCAGCCCAGCACTTAATGGCTCAGCTACCCTCCTTACAGGAGCCATGCGTAGTTAAGGTGGCACTTAAAGAAAGATGTCAATACGAGTTTGACTGAAGGGACACCAAGCTTTGGGTGACTGGACACGCCTCTGTGAGGTGAATTTTCCTAAGTATATAGACTCAGTCTTTTTGTTTTTGTAAGGATCGATGGTTAAGAAAATCTCGAGATTGTAAAGTTTGATGAAGCGCTGGTCGCTCTGGTTAATGTAGAAGGCATTTGAGATTTCTTACTTTATGGATGTCATCTTCCCTTCCATTTCTTTGTTTACTGTGTTAGAACAACTCGGAATTGGAGGATCCAGTTGAGCTGTGGATGTTATAGTATGATGTAGGTTGGATCACTGTAATAGTCACATTGTTTCTAATCCATCCCTGTTATTTTCGTATCGCTGGACGACTTGGAATTGGAGGATCCATTCGAGTCACTCTTCAGCTCCTTGAAGCTCCAGACCAAGAGGATCTTGTTTTCTGATTTTTTCATCTTTAAGCTTTCGAAGGCCTGTCACCCGAGGTAATCTTGCTCACCCTTCTCACAAGTCTTCCATCTACCACCCTTTAATGCCTTTCACTGACAGAAGTTGGATCAAGACCTCCCTTGTTGCATACATACCAGGCTCGGTTCCCTGATTCAAAGTTATATCTTCTCGAGTCTTTATCCATTTCATCACCGCATTAAACAAATCGTGACATAAATACTGATGGGCGTCGGGCTCTGCTCCTGCAAGCAATCCAGGGGTGACTCCTGACGCTAACAATGTCCATACTCACCACGTAGAATGCAAGGGAAGTTAGTATGAAGATTATTTTTGTTCTTCCATGGTCATTTGTTATTAGTGTCCCCTTAAAGGTTTTGGTTGCCTTGATTTTGGTTTCCCCCAACAGGATGGTTTTGCTGGGAATTATTTCCTCTTGGACCTGGTTTATTATTGTTTTGGTTTTTCCCTTTCTTCTTGGTATTATTCGACTGATGGGATGGATTTTTCGTATTCAACTGTTCAAAAGTCTAAAGTTATTCAATGAGAGAGGGCTGGAAAAAATTAACGTTGACATGTGGGTGTCATTATGGAGGAGAAATTGGATGTGGAGGACCAGGAAACAAAAAATATGGATTGTTTTTGTGGCAACGATCCATAGGGCACATAGGAAGGTGAAGCGATTTCACTAGTGCCTAGGCTATATGCTGAGGTCGAAGGTGAACCCGAACTTGGTTGAGAGGTCAGATGCATCATGGGTACCGGTGAGGATCCACTCATGGGTGGGGGGGAGGAGCAACATGATATGGTTGTTGGCAAGTGGGAAGAGGGTAATAATATGGACCTTCATATAGTTGCAGATATTTGGGTGCACCATAAATAGGTGTTGGTTGGTTGTAATGTTTTTGGTGCATCATGGAACCAATCAACCCATCCGTAGCGTGGGACATCCCAGGTTTTTCCTAGCCAAAAGGTGTGGGTCTAAGTGCATCAAGAAACATTATGTATAAGAAAACTAACTAAGCATAGATGAGGTCAAAATGTTGAGCCTTGTTGATGACCTCCTCCTTTGTCTGAGGGAAGGTGGATGCTACATCCTTGGCAATAAAAAATACAAGTGAATTGAGAAACCAATCAAGACATTGTTCTTTGGTGGCTTCTACTTTGCACAAACTACGACGTCGACATCATTCATGGATGTGATTGACTATATGGATAGAAACAATTTCTTTGAAATCCGATAGGATTTCTAAGCCAATATCATGACAAACCGGTAGTTGGAAGAAGGACAAAAAGGCCTTGGCCAATGATTCAAAGGTCGCACGGGACCCTGATTTTTCATCCACATACAATTTGGTTAATGAACAAATGAGAGTGTGTTGAAACAACCTTAAGTGGATGGAATCATCCATGATGTTGTTTGAAGAGAACTCAAAGTGGAAGTTCATAACATGATTTGCAGGATCATCCCCTAGTTTTCCTTCAAACTTTGGAATATCTGAAGGTAGTTTGGTAGGCATATTGGGCCAAGTGGGATCATGCAAAATAGGATCATTCGTGAGTTTTTTTAAATCAGGAGTGTTAAGGGATGCCAAGTATGGCATAGGGATATTTGGTGGAGGATTAGCTCCAACCATCATGTGAGCACGTGGTGGACCTTTCCTTTGAGAGAGATTTGGTGGGGTTGTACTTCTCCCTTGAGAGGATGTTTCCCCCCCACCTCCTTGTAAAGGAGAACTAGTGGATGGATGGCCTTGGGAATTGAACCCAAGCAGGGTTGAACCAAGTAAAGTTGATCCCAAAATAGTAGGGCTCACAGGACTATGAGAAGGTTGAGTCAGTAAGTTGGCAAGACTAGGGACCCCTCCTAGAATAGGAGGAAGATTTTGCAAGCGTCTAGAACGATGAGGATTATGTGGGTCCTATATGGTTTTTGACTAGTAGAGTGGATGTGTACAAATGGTGATGAGAGAAATAAATGAACCAGAGCTTTGTATAATTTGGACCTTCACATAATAATACAATTCACAATTACATGTAATCAAAGGAGCATCATACATAAATCAACTGTAAAGAAGCAAATATGTGGATAGGTGGATTTTTTCCACGTGGGGGAACAAGTAAAACAAATGCTCGTGTCCTAAAAGATGTATCGTCCTTCCTCTCCAATAGCATTGGTCCTTCCAAAAGCACTCAACAATGGGGTCTGAATCCACTGGAAGAGGAACTAGTGAAGGATGAAATAATCAATCATAATGAGGGGTAGAGGGTGCATAACTTGAAAGATATGGTGATATTTTCCAATAGCCACACAAAATCTGATCAAGGTGTGAATGTAGTCCAAAATTTCCAACTGGGTAGATGTCCTAAATTTTGGTCACTGGGTACCTCGGTCAAAGTGCGACATTTAAATTTTCGGCCTCAGAAATAGGTCATGGGATGGATCCATTCCAAGAGTTGGGTGACTCAAGGGGGGACACATAGAACAATCAGACCCCAATCTTCAACTCTTCACGGGTATCACCCTGCTTTATGGTGTAGGAACACTTGACTTAGAGGATTTTAGAGTTTCCTATTTGTCAACTTCTAATGTTTGGAAATGTAAGAACCAGATAACGGGTGGTTATTTCGATGCCTACCCCCGAGATCATACCTAGACTAAAAAAAAAAATTTGGCTTCTCATGTGGAGGAAAATGTAGTGATTTTTTTAGAAATAGTTTAGATGTGGTGGGCTAAGAGATTGGGGGTGTGAACCAATCTCGTTTGAATTAATGGGTGTGGATAATTTCCAAAAGAATTAGTGGGACATTTCATAATTCCTTTGGAGAAGACCTACTTCAACCTCCACTATTCAAAGTAGAAACTATGTGAGTGAGGAGGGACTTTGTCTGTGAGAAAGGGAAAAAAGTGTGCCAAGTTTTTAGTAAGTTAGGTATGAGATTGCAACATGTGGACTTCATGTGGTCCTTACAAATATTTTTTACATATATTACTAAGTGTCATTGGTACAACCTTGTGGAATTTTAAAATCCCTAAAGAACTACCTTGTGGCCATATGGGTCCTTACAAATCCTTTAAACTCCCTAAATGTTGTTTACACTAAGAAATCTTGAAAACTATCATATATTGTAAGCATGTGGGTATGTACGGGCCTATTACTTTGATATTTAAACCTCCCTAGATTGTGATGTAAAATAAATAAAGAAATTTCAAGAAACTATTCTAAGTTTGCAACATGTGGGCATGTATTTGTGTTGGTTTTGTCACTTGGATGAGCAAAACAACAACACTTTCATGTCTAGATGGGTCTGCTAGACCAGACATAAATTTGTGAGTGGGTTAAACAAGCCAAAAACACGTATAAACAAAGAAATAAACTAAAACAACTAAGAAATAAATGTTAGAAAGCATGAGAAACTTAGAACCATAAAAATCAGTCAATGACCAACATAATGCTACCAATGGATCAATAGATTAGTAGGAAAAAAACCATAGATAAAAATGAGGACTTATGATTCCCCTCTTCCTCCTTGGGAGGGCTCTTGAGTTCCCTAATGGAGAGCTCTTCTTACAATGGAAGAAAAATGGTAAATGGTGAAGAAAAACAATGCCTATTACCTCAAGAGGTGAGTGGAATGGTCTATTGAAATGATGTTTGAAGGCTCCAAAGAGAAAAGAGGATTCTCAAGGGAGAATTGAGGAAACATAACAATATTATGAATATCTTGGTTTCTTAGTGCACCCATGTGTCTTATTTATAGAATTTCTTCAAGGAGAAATGTAATTGGTTCTTGGTGTGAACAAGAGGCCTTTTAGGACACCTTGTATTCCTTGACCATCCCCCCATTCGGATTTCTCTCAGATATGAAGGTCAAATCAGGTTGGGAGCTGGTCCATAAGTGGTTGGGGGGCCGACAAGATCCATAAATATGTCGTTCATAGAAGTGCACGGCTTTTCTCGTACATAGTCACACATTTGACACATTGTGCACTCTGGGGGCTTTGTTGGCCCATGTAGTGTGTGCACACTTCCTTTGGCAAATTTGCACATGTCAATTTTTTCCCAGTTGTATAGTTTTTTTTTCCTTTTGAATTCATTTCAGTGTTGCAGGTAAACTAATTTTTGTTGGCATTGTTGGGTTTCTGTAACCATTTTCATTCAATGTTTCAGATGATATTTCACTGATAACACTCTTCTCTATTTGAAGGTGTGAGTACAAAATATTGTAACCCATATATTAGTTCTTTCAACACTTGATCTAAAGTTTCTTGTTGGGACAGGGGAAAACCCAAGGTTCAACGCTCAACAATGCACCAACAAAACCCTAACTATCGACCCTTTCGACAACACCTACGAAGCAAATGAAGTCCCACCCGAGGTAGAAGCAAGGGTGGTTGTAGGACTCAAGTGTCTACAACCTAGATGGGACATAGATCTGCGATCACAACACTTTAACAGAGCACTTAGCAGTTAACATTCATTGGTATTTAACCCTTATTCACATCGCAGGTTGAAACACTAATTACATAACAACATAGTATTCACAAGATGTAACACATCCAAGCACTTAGAATATAGAAATAGATCATATCTAGCATTTATTCACACTATAAGCACTAAGCTACTATTATCATATGCATCTAACAAATAACACTACACTAAGCATAAATCCTATCAATAACATAGAAATCATAATGCACAAAGCAACCATAACAGAAGATGTACGTGGTTCACCCCAATGTGGGGCTACGCCCACCAACTCTTATTCTTCTTTATTGTTTTCTGTCAATATTCTACAAACACATAGCCTCATAAACCCACTCCGCGTAGGACATGAGATCTACACGCACCTCGCCAGATCATCCTCCCCGTTCTAGGTTACAACAGAGAGCCTACTTAAAATCACTTGCACTCATCTCTACAAGTTGCCAAGACACAATATGCACAGAGCTTACTTGGTCACATAGATCCAATCACTTGCACTTAGCATAACATTACATTACTGCATTCCCCCCCATTTACTTCGCCTAGTTTTCTATTTATACTTTACAAAAGGCCTAAACATGGGTAAAACCCATGGGCTAACATCCCATACATGTTACATAAACCCTAACCAAAAAATCCCTTCAAAAAGGGAACGAGATCCCATGATATTCGCTTCTCCTTGCGATACATCTACGACCAGCTTGTTGAAGTCCCAAAATTGGTCAAAGATGACCAAGATTCTCCAAAACTTGGTCAAGGGTCAACAGGCCCCTAACACTCACCTATGACTCGTCTCGTGTCACTCTGATATGGGTAACTCTACCTCAAAGGCCTCGAGCTTGGCTCAAGCCACTTTGACCTGCTACTTTGCCAGAGCCTCTTACTCGATGAATTCTTGAATAACCTTTTCATTCATAGGTCCTTCCAACCGTTGTTCCACTGTGCTGACCATTTTTTCCAATTATTCACCTCGTCCTTCAATATCCTCAAAGAGTGTGCAAGCTTCATCCTGCACTGGCTAGAGTCTCTGAGTCACTCCCATGAATTTACTCTGGATAGCATGGACTTGTTGTTGAACCGTGTACTATTCTTGGGACCTTTTCATCCTCTCAACCGGTGATAGTGGCTTCAACTGTGCTTGCACTGTTGTTGCTTGCTTCTTTGCCTCCTAAAGTTGTGACTCCAGTTTCCTTAGTTCAAGGTCTTCTGCGAGGTACTCGTAAGTATACACACTTCGACTGCTGAGTTGTTTACATTCTAAGGTCATTGCCTTAATTCTATGGACTTCACTTCGGGCAGTTTCTTCTCTCTGGTCTCACACTTCCTGCGGAGTGCTTGGAACTGCTTGTAACTGCTTGTAACTCTAATTCTGTTACTCTCTATTGGATCTACTAAATGGCTTCAACAAGCTTCACCACTTGAATTTCTACTGGGTCTTCTTCCATATTCTCTAATACTATCACAGAGTGAAGTGCTCTAGTGATTGCTTCTTTAATTCCAATATGTTCGGTGAGAAAATGTTCTTCCTCCTGCTGGATCTGTTGGTTTACTGAGAGGGGGGGTGAATCAGTAATAATGTAATTATAATCATTTTTNNNAGCTCCAACTCCCCAAATCTCTGGCTACAACCAGAAGGAGGCTACAACCCCCAATGTTATCCGGCTACAACCGGAAGGTGGCTACAACCACCTGTCTTTGCCCCGTCCTGCTACCCTGAAGTAGAAGTAGAATGATGGAACCACTATCACACTATCACTGTGAGATATACTGCTATAAACCTGTACCAATAAGTCTGAACCATGCATCAACCTATACCTCAACCTGTAATCAACCTGTACCATAAACAAGTGATTCAACCATGCACCAACCTGTAATCAACCTGTACCATAAAAAAGTGCATCAACCATGCACCAACCTGTAATCAACCTGTACCATAACCAAGTGCATCCAACCATGTACCAAGTATGTTCCAATTATGTGTCAACTACTCATAAAC
>JASDQU010187945.1:0-20461 GCA_032191745.1 Picea mariana
TAACCCTAAAAATAAGGAAAATAGGTTAAGTGACCTAGAAATGGGTTAAGTGACCTAAAAGAAGAAATCATTATTTAAATGATAAAGTAAGGTGACAAAGTCAAGGTGGATTATTTAAATAATAAAGAGAAGTGAAAAAATCAAGAAATGATAAAGTAAGATGAGAAAATCAAGAGGGAATATTTAAATGATAAAATATTGGAGAAATTTCTATTTACGGAAAGTGGTTAACCCTAAAATAAGTTAAGTGACCTAGAAATGGGTTAAGTGACCTAAAAATGGGTTATGTGACCTAGAGGATGAAAGTATAAATAAGATAGCAATGGTCTCTTGTAGATGATCCTTTTTGTGGATCAATGGAGAGCTTCTTGTGAGAATATCTTTTGGAGTATTGATGGAGAGCTTCTTGAGCATTTTTGGTGTGGAACACTTGAGAATATTGAATATCTATAGGTGACTGAGGTAACCAAGGATACATAAGTCGAATTTTAGAAGGAAGGTGAAGAAAAGAGGGCTGGAATTGAAGGGATGATAGATTCTTTTGATGATGCTTTCTAAGGTATGTTATTTACAGGTCATCTCACCATTTTCGCTATAAATTTTTTTCTATAATGATTCAGACCATGAAATTGATATTCCATTTAGAAAACATACCCAAGTATTTGTGGTAAAAAATTCCTCTTGTGGGTCATTGTATTTTTGGAGTTACACTTCGTAGAAAATATGGTTTGTGGCTAGTCCTGAAACTAGTCAAAAACAGGTGTTTCAGGTAACAACATCATAACTTGTTCATAACAGATCCAAATTTAGTGAGACCAAATGTTTTGGTTAGGGTACAGTCTGTAGTATGTTTTGTAACAGTTTCAGATCAATTCAAAAAATATGTTGTGCGGGGCATGCTCTACAAGGTCGCTCTCTAGAATAAGCCAGAATTCAGCAAGGTATGCCATTTTTGCTATAAATCCTTTTATGAGAGGTTCCATGTAGTTCCACCTGGAGGAATTGCATAAAAAACACTAAATANAGATCTTTATTCATTACAGGTGCAAAGTTATGATTATTTCAAGTTGGGGTTGTTGACTAATCCAAAACTAGTCATGGTTGAGACAAACAGTTGATGAGTTGGCACATACATGAGGTGTATAGTTGATGATATTGGTAAATATTGATGAGTAATTGACACATGATTGGTATATACTTGGTACATGGCTAGATGCACTTGTTTATGGTACAAGTTGATTACAAGTTGTTTGGCACAGGTTGGTGCATGGTTGATGCACTTGTTTATGTTGACAGATTGATATCTGTTGAGGATTGTTGCCTCATCTAAGTTGGTGCTAAGAATGTAAGATGAGTATTTCATATAGAGCTAGTACTCTTGTAGAGTTGTACTCTGTTCAATTGTTTCTGAAAAACCCCTAGATTGAAGTCCATAATAAAAATAAAAATTGTACATACATGTTGTGTTCTTTGTGTTCCTTGTGGAGATGATTTGTTGATGATATGTTGATGATATATGTTGCTGATATGTATTCAAATCTAACTGATTATAAATAACAACAATGAGTAATGAGCAAATGTTGAATGTTAACTAAGGAGTTTTTATGTAAGAGGGAAGTTTTGGGAAAAAAAAATCCCCACACTCATTCACCCCCCCTCTAAGTGTGGTACGTGTGTCCAACAACATATACTCCTGTAAAAAGAAAAAGGAATACATCATCATCTGGGTTAAGAATACCTGAAGTCTAGGAGAATCCCCATGCAATGGACATGGATAAACTCATTCAAGAACCTAGCTGGTCTACACAAAGGTTATTAGAAACAAGGGAAACTGATGATGCTAAGATTACCTGGGATCCAAAAATATATGAAGATGAATCTATCAGTCTGCACCACGCGACATACAATCATGACACTAAGAAATTGTTGTTGGAAAAAGTGAATACCAAGAATAAAAGGTGATCAGAACGATGAAAATCTTTAATTGATTTTGATGGAGTAGCACCATAAAAAATGAAAACTTCCATGGAGCTACTGGAAAGGCCTTGAAGCAATCAATTGATAACATGGAAAAGGAAAATTTATAACTGAAGAGAAGGATAAAGGAATTAGAAGTTGCTTTGGTACCAGGACCATTATTTCCCGAACCTTTAAGTTCAATCCAACTTGCACTTGTGTTAGAGGATACCCTAGAAAGTAGGACACAATACAAGGGCTCATCAAACTTATTGCAAGCTATAAGAAAATATATTGGTGACAACATACATAAGTGAATTGATATAATTCAAGAAATTTGGGAGCTTGCCCAAAGTATTTCTAGCTTTTCATCCAAAATACAGAATTTCAAAGAATACTTGCAAAATGATTTGGAAAATGATGAAGGATTTTCAAGGAATCTGTAAATACATTTTCATCCAAAGTCTCAAACTTAAATGAAGCACGAAGGAAAGATCAAAAAATTCCTTCGCCTTACCATATGAAACCAATCAATGCATGCCAACGAAGGAGAATCAATGAATTAATAGAAATGATAAGTGAAATTGCTGTCTTAAGAAATTAAAAGAGTGATTTATTTCTCAAACTTGTTAGTATTCCTAAAGAATTAAATGGTCCCAATTTATTGATGGATACCATGATCCTATCAAAATAATCTTTAATGGGACAAATTAATGCATTGAAATTCTCTTGGGAAAATGAATTTACCAAAACTATAGAATTTTTTGCAGATGAAGTTTGTTATCGCTCTGTAAATTTCCAGAGGTTGTCGCTAGGTAGAAGAAATTTACTAGAGGTAACTTTATCCAACCACTTCGAAACTTGGATCTAGCCCTTCCAGTTTCAGAGAGGGATCTCTTTGTAAAATTTAACTTTGTTTTAGATTTTAGATGTTAGGCTAGTTAAATAAATGAGACTGTGTTGTTTGTTTTATAAAAATGGCTGGAATATTGCTTATGCATCCATTGGGCTATGGGGTCTGTTTTATAAAGTTTGAGAACAACAAATAGATTTTACAAGGTGTTTTCACAGGGAAGGACAATGCAACTGTTAGATCCTTTAGAAATTAAATGATGGATAATAGAAAATGTGAGATAATCAATTATAACCAAGAAGCATTTAAGAATTTCTTAATCATAACATCAGAAGATAAACATTTAGATCTTTAAAAGCCAGAAACAGACTATACAAAGATAAATTCTGCAACTTCAACTTCTTTTAAACGATCAGATATAGAAAACATAAATGATTACAAAGATAGGAAAAACCATTCAACTAAGAGAGGAAAACATCACCAACAACCAACATGCAGAAATCCTGTAAAATGTCATTTTATTACTAGTAGATCTCTGATAAAAATTATAGTACTTACAGCTTGCTTAGGCATAAAGATCAACCCTCAATACTTCGAAAATTGAAGTATATATAGAAAATATTACAATTGATCCTGTCATTAATGATCAGGACATGGCAGAATCTAATGCTAACTAACTAGATAACATAATACTAAATTGTAGGAACTGCTTATGATCTGTCAAATTTTCCATGATGATTTTGGGGGAAGTTGTTGGCGAGTCATCAACTTGACTTTGACTATTTTGGATGTTGACTTGTATGCCCACATCACATTGTACTCGATCAATTCACACAACTCTTCCCATATTTGCTGATTTGGGAGAGTGACTTTTAGCAACCTGCGGTAGATTTCATCCATCTCTGTATATTTGGCAAAAGTCAGTTTGGTGATAAAAATGTACTTGATTTCATGTTGGATATTGAGATCCAACTGGAGAGTTTCTAGGAATGCCTTGCCTGTTATGGTTCCCTATATCCCTGAGAATTTGGAGCTGTCCTTTGCCACCATGGAAATATTTTGCTTGTAGTCGGGAAGTGTCATCAGATTGTCATTTAGAACCAATAAACCATGAAGACCGTTCTTTTGTAATGCTTCGATCTTGCTGAAGAATCTATGAACTCCGCTCTCCATGATTTGGGCTTTCTCCTCTAGTTGCAACATCAGTCCTCTTTTAGTCAAAACTCTCTTGAATTCGAGGATGGTCTCTGTCCTATCCTCAATCTTCAAGTTTTCCATCTCTTCTTTAGTTTTTGAATTGAGAAACCTGATGAGTTCATTTGCTTCTGTGGTCATTTCTCCCAACTCTCCCTTGATCTTGTTGATGGCCTGCTTGCTCCTCGACACCAGCTCATGTTGTTCAAACATGATTTGCACCATGGGCCAGATTTCATTTATGGATTTGGATATATCCATCCAAATGGTCTCTTTGGCTTCTGCTAGTGTTTTTCCCACAACTGTATGCTTTTGCAGCTGTTGTAGCTCCTTCTTCAGTTTTTCTGATGTGTGTCTCTCTGTATTGTAGCTAGCATGGAAATAAAATTTAATCTCCTGGAGATTCTCTATCTCTTTTTCCAGCCTTTTGATTTCTGATTCTTGTAAGGTCATCTCTTCCATTGATCTTGCTAGCTCCACAGATTTTTCTAGAGCTGTCAATGGGGTGACTGATGGAAGTTCTGCTGTGGTAGTTGTTGAAGTTGTTACTGTGCTAACTCCTGTGAGGGGAACTTCACTTAGTGGGATGACTTCCATGGGTGTTACCTATTCCTTCTCCTTTACTAACCTTTCCAGCTCTGCTTCCATCTCTTTTATATGCACATTCTGTTCCATGATTAGCTTTAGCATCTCCTCCTTCTCACCTTCTGTCTCAACCATCTCTTTGGCTTGTGAGTCTTCTATAGTAGACATCTTTAGTTGTTTCCTCAAAGATGCTATGTCAACATTCTTTTTCTTGAGCATATCCTGTTTTCACATTTGAGGGGTCATAAACAATTTTGAGCACCAATTCTTCTAAGGACTTAATCCTATTATCCTTTGATAGAATGATATTTTCTCCAACTTTAATTGGGTCTGAACATTGTTCAGAGAAACCTGTAATTTGGCAGCAGAAGTGGAAGCATTGGCCAATGTTGAGAAAACCATCTCTCCAGACTGCCTATGCAAATCCATCTGGTCAGCTGGATGTACAACCTTAGCATCAAATTCAAGTGTGGATCTTTTGTAGTCAGTGATTTCCTTTGGATGAGGTACTTGTGCCTGCAGAAAGGCCATGTACATTCTCCCCTTCTCTATGTCAAAAGTAGAGAGCATCCTATGCTGTGCAGTTGATGTTTTCTTCCAGAATTGAGCATAAGTGTTGCTGGCCAACCTCTCATTTTTCTTCTTAATCATATCATATTTCTAAAAAATACTCAACTTTGTAGACCCTTGAGTTGGTTGATTAATTAGTGAGGTGTCAGTCTGCTTCTTGGATGAAGGGGTAGATGTGATCTGCTGGCCGCTGGAGAAAAGAGATGACTAGTCTCCTTCGACCACTGTGGTAGACTAGGTCTCTTCCTCTCCAGACTTGCCAGTTGTGTGACTGATCTTCTGCCTTTTTGTGTAAACTTGGAACTCTTCTGATGACATTTCAGTGATTGAAGGTGAGGCATATTTCCTGAGTCTTTTCTCCTTGGGTACCTGTGGTGTAATGGTTTGTGAGATGAGAGCTGGAGGAAGCTGTGGTTCTGTGTCCTCTAGAGTGTTGGTCTCCCACTTTGTTTGATTCACAAATTTATTGATCTCTGGTTTGAGTGCATGAGCATATGGAGAACTTTTGTTCTTCGATCTCATCTCTGCAATAATCCCACACGGATCATAGTGCCAAAGAAAATTGGTGCCAAACTTCATCTCCTTCAGTATCTTGTCTGCCTCTTCCCCAACAACTTGACTGTTGCAGATAAATGATCATATCTGCCCTTTAATTCTCAACTATTGTTTCTTCTTCAAAGCTACAAAATGTATGTCGTCTGATTTTATCATTTTCCTGATGTACTCCAAGGCAAATATCCTAACAGGAACATATCTGGGAAGTTTATAAGGAGCCAAATCACATCCATAAATTCCGATTTCTATGTGATTTCGATACAAATACTAGTCTGCAGTCTTGGTGAGCTCCGAGATGTGTAAAATTCTTTGGATATCCTCATTTATCCTCGGCTCTTGTCTACCGTTGAGCATGCTCACCACTAGGTGGTAAAACTGCTCAATAAATTGTTTGAAATTAAACTCTGTGGAGTTTTTTCTGAGTAGCAAGGTCCAAGAAGTGACAGGCTGTGGTTTGTCGTCCTGGTCCATTTTTTGCATGGGGAAAGGAAACTTATCTTCTTGAAAGAATACGAACATGTAAGCCAATATTGAAGAATACCAGAACATGTCTTCTGTGGGAAATTTGAAAAGCTGCTCATTCATGTTCTCGGATAGGAAACTGCTATAGTCAAACTGGGTGGTGGCTTTTTCTTCAGCAGAGAAAATAGATAAGAAACCCAAGATGGGCTCGTCCCCCCATTTGTTTGAGAAATAACCGAGAAAACAACATAAAGATGAAATGATTTGGTTACCTTTTTTCTGAAAACATGGAGGAAAGGTAAGGGGGATGTTTCTTGGGGAATTGGGCATCCTGTGGGAGAAAAAGCTCAAAAATATGCGCTCTCTGGGAAAAGACAGATTCTGGTACATTTCAGTCAGAACTTCAATGGTGAAAGGAGAAGGGGATTCGACTTTGGATATTTGCATCATTTGGTCAATGGCCTCGGGTGTGATAGTGAAAAGGTTTTCTCCATACAATGAAACAATGTCTCTCTGATTGAGAAGGTAATGCACCTAGCACTTGAGGGAAAACTCGAGAAAATGGTGGATTTGGGGAAACAGATACAGGGGGAGATTGGACTCCCACAGCCCAATCTCGTCACTTTGATCCAGGAAAGTGTCCCTAAACAATGAATGCAATTTTGCAAAGTCGAATTCACACCTGGTCTCTGAGATCAGGTAATCTTTGTCTTCTAGCGAGATCCGGTCGAGATCGACATGAGGCGGGAGGAATGGATTTTCCTTGACCTCTGATTTCTTAGATTTTGGTGCCGTCAATTTCCACTGGTACCTGCAAACTGAAACAAAAATGTTAGTAGGTGATTTCTATGGCTGGGTCGCTAACTGAAACAATGAGGAAGGTGGGCTTCTGGTGAGTGGAGAGTGTGAACGGTGAGAAAATGGTGAATACAGGATTACATTTGGGTGCATGGGTATCCATTGGGCATAGGGGATAGGCCAAAAAACTAACAGATATGTCAGCCTGTATTAAATGGCCAATGGATGACTTGAGGTATGAGGAGGCAAGTGAAGGACGGGTGATGGGTGCGCTAGGATGACATGGAGGGCAGTGGCTGGAAGGTAGGCGAATGGGACATGACATGTGACGGGTGAATGGAGGGGAAAATGCTAACAGAGTAATGAGACGAGACTTATAAGAGGAGGTAGTGGAAAATGACATCACGAGACGGTGGGATAGTGGAGAATGATGTCACGAGGCAGCGGTGGTATAGTAACACTGGTATGGCAGTATGTCGGAGGGGGGAAAAGGCAGTAAATGTTGGTATACACCTCTTCTTTGGATTGCATTAAATGAATCATTTGATTTATTCTCCGTTGAACATCATTTGGCTCTACTTGCACTTCCTGCAATAGTTTCATGACAAGGACTCCTAAGGAAAGGGGAAAAATGACTTTAGTGACATACACCAATTGGTATGGAGACATGCCAATGGATCTTTTGGTGCTTTTTCTGTCATCCCAGAGTGCGAAAACCAACTTATTATGCCATGATTTTTTATTTTCTTGCAGTATTTTCATGAGAATGTTCACTAGAATTTTGTTTGAGGACTCATCTAGCCCATTTCCTTGAGGATAATAAGCTGTTGAGTGTCCCAAAGTAATGCGGTATTGACTGCAAAAATATATGAGTCTTTTGGATCTGAAAACCACTGCATTATCAGCTATAATTTTTCTGGGGCATCCAAAACGAGACACGATATTAGTTTCTAAAAATTTAATGATAACAGAGTCAGTATCTTGCTTGCATGGCACAACCCCGATTCACTTGGTGAATTAGTCCATGGCCATGAGGATACATTTATGTTGTCCCGAGGAGGATGGATGTATTTCTCCAATAAAATCCAAATCCCACTGTTGAAAAGGAGCTTCAATTGAGATAGGTTTCATAGGGACTGGCAGAAGCTTCCTTTTACCTTCGAAAATTTGGCACTTATGGAAAGAAGTAACTTTCTGATGAACATCAACAAACAAAGTAGGCCAGTAAAAACCAACTCTCAGAATCTTGTTAGCCATGTTCTTCCAGCTCAGGTGCCCACCATAGTCTCCTGCATGAAAATCTTGAATAACTTTTTCAGCTTTGTTTTTTAACAAACAATTAAGCAAGATACCACTAGGGTCTTTCCAGTAAGTTATGAAGTACAAAAATGAGGTATGCGTACCAAGGAGAGTTTAAGAATACATCCTTTACATTTGGAGTCGCTTGCTCTTCTTGCTCGTCAACTGCAGCCAAAAAGTTAATATCTAGAGCATGAAAATTAGATTCAGCCCTTAGTTTGGCCAAACATTGTCCTTTGATCAGTTTAGTAAGTTTTATTTCAATGTCATATTCCAGAATAACCGCAATCCATTTTCCTCTCCTACCATTTCGATTATCCTGAGTTAGGATATCCTTTACCACTGTGTTTGGAACGTATGCAATTGTGTGAGAATGAAGAATATAGACTCTGAAATCCTTTATGGTCTTTACCAAGGAAAAAGCTTGTTTCTCCATTATGTTGTAGTTCAATGCAGCGTCTCTCAAAGCTTTGCTATGGGTTGTTTGTACCCTTCAATGTTTTTCTACAATAGCACTGCTGTGATGGTGTGTTCAGATGCAAAAGAGAAAAGATAAAATTCCTTGGTGTAATCAAGGCTGATCAAAATTGGGGCTTGGGTGAGTGCATGTTTCACCTGCTCAAATGACTATTTGGACTCAGTGTTCCATCTGATTTTTGTGTCTTTTTTCAACATATTTGTAATGTTCCTAAGAAGCTCGGCCAAGTTAGGTATGAATATTCTAAGGAAATTTATTTTGCTAATGAATGATTGTAGCTCTTTGATGTTCCTAGGGTGTTCCACTTTCCGGATGGCTTCTATTCTGCTGGGGTCTATTTTAATTCCATCTTTAGAGATTATGTGTCCCAACAACTTGGCTTCCTCTAAACCAAAAATGATTTTCTTTGGATTCAATGAAATCCCAAATTTTCTGCACTTCTGAAACACGCGTATGAGATGCTACAAGTGTTCCTCGTCAGATTTGGAGTAGACAGTCACATCATCCAGATATATGACTATAAATCTCCCAAGTTCATCCACAAAAGAAATATCCATTTCTCTTTGGAAAGTGGCACCAACATTCATCAAACCAAAGTGCATCTTCACGTACATGAAGGTTCCCCATGGTGTAGTGAATGCTATTTTGTCTTGATCTTCTGGGTGGAAAAGGACTTGGTTATAACCTGAGAAACTGTCTAGTAAGGAGATCCTACTGGCCCCAACTACCTTTTGTAAGATGTGGTCCATCTTAGGCAAAGGGTAATTGTCTTTGAGGGAAACTTTGTTCAGATTTCTGAAATCTATGCAAAGTCTAATTTCGCCAGTTTTCTTCCTGGTAGGAACTAGGTTAGAAACCCATTTGGAAAATCTCAAGGGGACTATAATTTTTGCATCATACATCTTTTTGATTTCTTTCTCTATCAGGGGAACCAACATGGGATTTATTCTCCTAATTTTTTTCCTGAAAGGTTTGTGTTCTTCTTTTATGGGAATCCGATGTTGTATGATACTTGTGTCGTAAGATTTTAAGTACTCGTAACCCCAAACAAACACATCCACGTATTCCTTAAAAAGTTAAATGTATTTGCATTTTTGCTCAGGGGGCAGAGATTTAGAAAGTTTTATCATCTTGGGTTTTTCTTCTGTTCCTATGTTGCACTCTTTGACCTCTTTACCACTAGCTTCAATTTTCAGTTTTTTGGCTACATCGTTAAAATCGAACAAGTCTTCTAGCGGAACTAAACCTCTAGGCAACACATTATTTTTCAACTGTAGAATGCCAGAATATATCTCATTTTCATTCAATTCATATGCATCTACTTTATTTTCATTCAACTCTTCAGAATCTACTTTATTTACACTACCAGTTTCAAAAACAGATTTATTTACATCATCATCATCATTCTCTAAATCTATATTTGTACATTCGAACTCATTCTTACACTATAGGAAGTCTTCAATTTGATCGTAATTCCTGAATACCTGCCAGTATCTGACGTTGTCTGGAACAGTTGGTCTGCACTTCACTTCCACTGTGTATTTGCGAGTGGGATGAAAGGGTATTTTGCAGGTAGATGTTGATGTGGACAACCCGTCTGCTAATATGTTCTGTCCCCTGGGCATTACCTGCAAATCGATTTCAGTAAAACATTGAAGAGTATACAAAACAACATTTCTATAAGCTCTAAGTCTAGGATGTTTAGCTGCATACTCACCTTTGATTTGATTGATAATCAGTTTAGAATCACCCCTTACCATAATCTGTTTGGCACCAACTTTCTTTAATAGTTTCAGGCCGAGCATCAAAGCTTCATACTCAGTTATGTTGTTAGTTCATTGGAAATTCAGTTTGTAAGAATGGCTCTCTAAATACCTTGATCTGTGATTATGTAACCAAACTGCAGCTGCAACTCCCTCTTTACTCACCGCACCATCGAAATCCATGCTCCAAAACTCTGCTGGTAGTTCCTAACTTTCCACAGTTTCATCATTTCTTGCCTCAGTGATTTCTTTATCCTCTTTCGAAGTATGCGTATCATCTTCCAGCTGAGTGATTCGTTCTTCCAAATCACCATCATTATATAGAATTAAAGAATCCATATCATAGTGTGCAGTGTATAGTGGGTAATTGTGTGGCTTTTCCTAACTACTGACCATATACTTCTTCAGGGTTTCTCTGTATAGTATTCTCTGTTGTCCAAATACAGGGATGGTGGCGTAAGACATATCTAGATGCAAGGTTCCTTTCAACTTAGCTCCCCATGATTCTTGACAGTAACATACCGTATTTTGGGGGAATATTTGCAACTACTATATCCATTACCATACTCTTTGCTAGGATTTGAGCTAGGGTGATGCATAAATCCTTAATTAGCCCTATGCATTTGACCTTGCTAGAGTCAAAAGAATGCAAATCCTTGTAGGGTCTGGTGACCTTAAGTCCCAACTTTTCCATCACAGCGTTGGGCATCAGGTTGTGATAGGAACCTGAATCCAGCATAGCATTGTGTAATATCAAATCATAGATATTTAGGTTGATGTAAAAAGTGGCCATGACACCGTTATCAGTTTGACCATCAATTTCAAGACCAAACAGGAGCTGTGGTTGGTCATCCGCAAGATTTACCGTGTCCGAGAAATTTGCAGATCCGACATTCAGGGCCTTTGTACCTATCTCTGGTTCAATGCTCAAAGATTTAATCACTTGTGACCTGTAAGAATTCTTTCTCATCATCTCGGAGAGGGGAATGAGAATCTTCAATTTAGCTAGTTCCCCTTCAAGGCTGAAAGTAGTGGAAGTTTTTCTTAAGCTCTACACTTCTGGTTTATCCATCAGGGTTCTATGGGCAGGAGCACTTGGTTGACTAGTTGATGAAACTTCAATCTGATTTTCTCTTTGTAAAACTTCGAGAGTTCTTTTTGCAGGAGATTCAACATTATTCCACTGAGGGACTTTCTTGGGAGAGGATTTAGAGGTTTTTTTGGTTTCGAATATTCTCTTTTTTTCAGTAGCCTTCTTTGTTTCAACAAACTTCTTTGTTTCAACAACCTTCTTTGGAGGGTTTTCATTTTCCTTCTTACTTCTCAGGTTATACTGCCTGTGTACCTCCATTATATCATTTTCAAAGGCCTGCTGTTCTCTCTCCTCTGCTTTCTCGTTTACCTCTATTTGTGAAAGGAGGAAAAGCTCGTGCTCTTCCTGAGTAATAAAAATGGATTCATCATCGTGAACGCCCATGAGGTTTATATGAGTATCATCCAATTCTTCGATTATCTCCTCACCTTCATCAGCATAATTTTCTTGGAGGGGTGGTCTAATCTGCTGATCAGGCCCTCTATTCTCTTTGATCCCTCGGATCTCTCTGTTTGATATGGGGAGGATTTATTTTGAAGTTAAGATTATGAATCTGAGGAGCGGCTTGGTTTTCCCTAGGTGGATTTCTGTCAGTTATAGTAAGCCTCTCCATCATTCTCTCCATAGATCTGGCTATAGAATCTAGTTTGGCGTCTAAAGAGGAAGTGGAAGGATCTTCATTAATCATGACCCCCTTTCTATTCTCTGCCTAGCTCTTCTAGTTAAAAGATTTGCTTCCACACTAACAACACTTTTCTTCATGTCTTCCAGAGTAGCAGAGCTTCTTTCCCTTAGCTAATAAGACATGTCAGCGTCGAATCCATCGGGGAATTTTATTAATCCCAAACCTTGAGGTGGTTTGATATCAGTTGGAATTGCATTGTATAGATTGTTGAAACGAGTGCAGTAATCCTACATTGTCTCTCCTTAGTTCCTTGTGATATTCTCATATTCTGACAAGATCTGGAGAGGATTTTTCTTTACCTCCCACCTGTCAAGGAAAATTCGATGAAAAGCAACAATGTCAGTTATGGAAGCAACACGTAAGGTTTTGAACCACTTTTTGACTTCTCCAGTCAGACTCTGTGCAAATAGTCTCATCTGCACATCATCTTCATCTACTTCCTACAAATCAAAATAATCATTCATTTTGTCAACATGTTGTTGTGCATTCAGAGGACCAATACTATCAAACCGAGGGAGTCTGGTTTGATAATTCTGAGGCATGTCATGTAAAGGAGCAACCAACACCAATGGAGCATATCTTGCTGCCATGATTGGTGGAGGACGCTGAACAACAACCTGTGTGATTGGAGGAGAGGTGACTAAAGCTGTGGAAGATGAAGGGCTGGGAGGAGTTGAATGACCTTGTTGAGGTTTAACAGAAGCTGCAGCAATAGTCAAGGCAAAAAGTTCGTCTGACTGCTGAAAGTGAGATTTGTCTAAGGCTTGATCAAGATTCGCAACTAGATATCCTAGCTTGTCAAATTCTTAGAGAAATCGTTGATCAACGTCAACTCTGGGAGAAAGTATTTCAGGGGTCCTGGGTTGAAGGATGGTTTGATCTAAAACTATTTCACTTACAAAGCTGTTAGATTTTGTTCTAAAAAGGCTTTTTTCAAAATATATGTCAAACTCGAGATCTTGAAGGTCAACCAACTTCTCTGGGAGAGAAGGGGACCTATGAAGTGGACTATGACTTCCGGAACCCTCTGCAACGTTTTTCTTTCTGAGTAATTTTTCGGGATTGTCTATTGCTATTGTAGGTTCTGGGTCTGGATGAGATCTAGTGAAAACTCTTTTAGGAGCAAGAATTTTTATTTTTTATTTTATTTTTAGAAACTTTTAACTAATATATACAAACTTTAACAACCTATGAACATTACATAAAGTTTGTTGATGTCTAGGGAAAAGAAATCGTAGGATATATAAAGTTTGTTCAGTTCCCCAGTATGGTCGCCACTATGTTATCGCTCTGTAAATTCCCATAGGTTGTCGCTAGGTAGAAGAAATTTACTAGAGGTAACTTTATCCAACCATTTCGAAAATGGGATCTAGCCCTTCTAGTTTCATAGAGGGATCTCTCTGTAAAATTTAACTTCGTTTTAGATTTTAGATGTTAGGCTAGTTAAATAAATGAGACAGTGTTGTTTGTTTTATAAAAATGGATGAAATATCGCTTACGCATCCATTGGGCTATGGGGTCTGTTTTATAAAGTTTGAGATCAACAAATAGATTTTACAAGGTGTTTTCATAGGGCAGGATAATGAAACTGTTAGATCCTTTAGAAATTAAATGATGGATAGCGAAAAAGGTGAGATAATCAATTATAGCCAAGAAGCATTTAATAATTTCTTAATCATAACATCAGAAGATAAACATTTAGATATTTAAAAGCCAGAAACAAAGTATACAAAGATAAATTCTGCAACTTCAACTTCTTTTAAATGATCAGATATAGAAAACATAAATGATTACGAAGATAGGAAAAACCATTCAACTAAGAGAGGAAAACATCACCAACAGCTAACACGCAGGAATCCTGTGAAATGTCCTTTTATTACTGGTATATCTCTAATAAAAATTACAGTGCTTACAACTTGCTTGGGCATAAAGATCAACCCTCAGTACTTCAAAAATTGAAGTATATATAGAAAAGATTACAATCAATCTTGTTATTAATGATCAGGACGTGGCAAAATCTAATGCTAACTAACTAGACAACATAATACTAAATTGTAGGAACTGCTTATGATTTGTCAAATTTTCCATGCTGATTTTGGGGGAAGTTGTTGGCGAGTCATCAACTTGACTTTGACTATTCTGGATGTTGACTTGTACGTCCACATCATCTTCAACTCGATCAATTCTCACAACTCTTCCCATCTTTGCTGATTTGGGATAATGACTTTTAGCAACCTGCGGTAGATTTCATCGATCTCGATATATTTGGCAAAAGTCGGTTTGGTGATAAAAATGTACTCTATTTCATGTTGGATATTGAGATCCAACTGGAGAGTTTCTAGGAATGCCTTGCCTGTTATGCTTCCCTGTATCCCTGAGAATTTGGAGCTGTCCTTTGCCACCATGGAAATCTTTTGCTTTTAGTTGGGAAGTGTCATCAACTTGTCATTTATTACCAATAAACCAGGAAGACCTTTCTTCTGTAATGCCTCGATCTTGCTGAAGAATATATGAACTCTACTCTCCATGATTTGGGCTTTCTCCTCCAGTTGAAACATCAGTCCTCTTTTAGTCAGAACTCTCTTGACTTCAAGGATGGTCTCCATCCTATCCTCAATCTTCAAGTTTTCCATCTCTTCTTTAGTTTTTTAATTGAGAAACCTGATGATTTCATTTGCTTTTGTGGGCATTTCTCCCAAATCTCCCTTGATCCCTTTGATGGCTTGCTTTCTCCTCGACACCAACTCAGGTTGTTCAAACATGATTTGCACCAATGGGCCAGATTTCATTTATGGATTTGGAGATATCCATCCAAATGGTCTCTTTGGCTTCTGCTAGTGTTTTTCCCACAACTGTATGCTTTTGTAGCTGTTGTAGCTCCTACTTCAGTTTTTCTGATGTGTGTCTCTCTGTATTGTAGCTGGCTTAGAAAGAAGATTTAAGCACCTAGAGATTCTCTATCTCTTTTTCCAGCCTTTTGATTTCTGATTCTTGTAAGGTCATGTCTTCCATTGATCTTGCTAGCTCCACAGAGTTTTCTAGAGCTGTCAATGGGGTGACTGATGGAAGTTCTTCTATGGTAGTTGTTGAAGTTGTTATTGTGCTAACTCCTGTGAGGGGAACTTCATTCAGTGAGATGACTTCCATGGGTGTTACATGTTCCTTCCCCTTTACTAACCTTTCCAGCTCTGCTTCCATCTCTTTTATCTGTGCATTTTGTTCCATGATTAGCTTTAGCATCTCCTCCTTCTCACCTTTTGTTTGAGCCATCTCTTTGTCTTGTGAGTCTTCTGTAGCAGACAAATTTAGCTATTTCCTCAAAGATTCTATGTCAACATCCTTTTTCTTGAGCATCTCCTCGACTGCTTGCACATTTGAGGGGTCATACCCAATTTTGAACACCAATTATTCCAAGGACTTAATCCTGTTATCCTTTGCAAAGGATGATATTTTCTCCAGCTTTAATTAGGTCTAAACCTTGTTTAGAGAAACCTGTAATCCGGTAGTAGAAGTGGAAGCATTGGCCAATGTAGAGAAAACCATCTCTCCAGTCTGCCAATGCATATCCATCTAGTCAGCTGGATGTACAGCCTTAGCATCAAATTCAAGTGTGGATGTTTTGTAGTCAGTGATTTCCTTTGGATGAGGTACTTGTGCCTGCAGAAAGGCCATGTACATTCTCCCCTTCTTTGTGTCGAAAGCAGAGAGCAGTGTATGCTATGCAGTTGACGTTTGCTTCTAAAATTGAGCATAAGTGCTGCTGGCCAGCCTCTCATTTTTCTTCTTAATCATATTGTATTTCTAAAAAATAGTCAACTTTGTAGACCCTTGAGTTGGTTGATTAATCAATGAGGTGTCAGTTTGCTTCTTGGATGAAGGGGTAGACGTGATCTGCTGGCCGCTGTAGAAAAGAGATGACTTCTCTCCTTCAACCACTGTGGTAGACTGGGTCTCTTCCTCTCCAGACTTTCCAGTTGTGTGACTGATCTTGGGCCTTTTTGTTTAAACCTGGAACTCTTTCGATGACGTTTCAGTGATTGAAGGTGAGGCATCCTTCCTGAGTATTTTCTCCTTGGGTATCTGTGGTGTAGTGGTTTGTGAGATGAGAGTTGGAGGAAGCTATTGTTCTGTGTCCTCTAGAGTGATGGCCTCCCACTCTGTTTGATTCAAAAATTTATCGATCTTTGGTTTGAGTGCATGAGCATATGGAGAACTTTTGTTCTTCGATCTCATCTCTACAATAATCCCACACGGATCATAGTGCCAAAGGAAACTGGTGCCAAACTTCATCTCCTTCCGTAGCTTGTCTTCCTCTTCCCCAACAACTCGACTATTGCAGATAAAGGATCCTATCTTCCCTTTAATTCTCAACTGGTGTTTCTTCTTCAAAGCTACAAAATGTATGTCATCTGAGTTTATCATTTGCCTGATGTACTCCAAGGAAAATATCCTAACAGGAACATATCTGGGAAGTTTATAAGGAGCCAGCTCACATCCATAAATTATGATTTCCGTGTGATTCTGATACAAATACCAGTCTCCAGTCTTGGCGAGCTTCGAGAGGTGTAAAATTCTTTGGATATCCTCATTTATCATCGACTCTTGTCTAGCGCTGAGCATGCTCACCACTGGGTGGTAAAACTGCTCAATAAATTGTTTGAAATTAAATTATGTGGATTTTTTTTCTGAGTAGCGAGGTCCAAGAAGTGACAGGCTTTGGTTTGTCGTCCTGGTCCATTTTCTGCAAGGGGAAAGGAAGCTTATCTACTTGAAAGAATACGAACATGTAAGCCAGTATTGAAGAATACCGGAACATGCCTTCTGTGGGAAATTTGAATAGTTGTTCATGCATGTTCTTGGGTAGGAAACTATTGTAGTCAAATTGGGTGGTGGATTTTTCTTCAGCAGAGAAAATAGATAAGAAACCCAAGATGGGCTCATCCACCCATTTGTCTGAGAAATAATTGAGAAAAAAACATAACGATGAAATGATTTGGTTACCTTTTTCTGAAAACATGGAGGAATGGTAAGGGGGATTTTTCTTGGGGAATTGTGCATCCTGTGGGAGAAAAAGCTCAAAAATTTGCGCTCTCTGGGAAAAAGATAGATTTTAGTACATTTCAGTTATAACTTCAATGGTGAAAGGAGAGGGGGATTCGACTCTGGATATTTGCATCATTTGGTCAATGGCCTCGGGTGTGATAGTGAAAAGGGTTTTTCCAGACGATGAAACGATGGCTCTCTTATCGGGAAGGTAATAGGCCTGGCACTTGAGGGAAAAATCGGGAAAATGGTGGATTTGGGGAAATAGATACAGGGGGAGGTTGGACTCCTAGAGCCCAATCTCGTCACTTTGATCCAGGAAAGTGTCCCTAAACCATGAATGCAATTCGGGAAAGTCAAATTCACACCTGGTCTCTGAGATTAGGTAATCTTTGTCAGCTAGCAGGATCCGGTCGAGATCGACAAGAGGTGGGAGGAATGGATTTTCCTTGACCTCTGATTTCTTATATTTTGGTGCCATCAATTTCCACTGGTACCTGCAAACTGAAACAAAAACATTAGTAGGTGATTTCTATGGCTAGGTCGTTGACTGAAACCGTGAGGAAGGTGGGCTTCTGGTGAGTGCAGAGTGTGAGTAGTGAAAAAATGGTGGCGATGGGATTAAATTTGTGTGCATGGGTATTTGTTGGGCATGGGGGACAGGTCAACAAACTAATGGATATGTTAGCCTATATTAAATGTCCAACAAATCACTTGAGGTATGAGGTGGCAAGTGAAGGACGGGTGACGGGTGTGCCAGGATGACATGGAGGGCGGTGACTGAAGGGTAGGCGAATGGGACATGACATGTGACGGGTGAATGGAGGGGAAACTGTTGACAGAGTAACGAGACGGGACTTATAAGAGGAAGTACTGGAAAATGACATCACGAGACAGAAGATAGTGGAGAATGATGTCATGAGGCGGTAGTGGTATAGTAATGCTGGTATGGCAGTATGTCGGAGGGGGGAAAAGGCAATAAATGTTTTAGAGCGAGGGGGGTCCTACACTATAGATTTGCGCCACATTAGGAAGGGGCCCACTGGGGAAAACCACCCATATCAGACCTCCCCCCACTGTTAAAAGTAGAACTGTCAGGGGGGGTCTAGAATCTATTGTTGGCCATAGATCTAAGCACCACTAAATTAATCGTAGATCTATGCATGCTCTTTAGTTTCCATATCGAACCGCCCTCCACTACCGTTAAAGGTAGAACGGTACGGGGGGTCCGGGATTTCCTGTCAACCGTAGATCTCAGCGCCAATGGATCAACTGTAGATCTGTGCACACTCCTTAATCTCCGAGCGCGAATCAAAATGTGCATCAGAAACTTAGGATAGTGGTCCTTTGTGGGTTTTGCACCGCTTCCCTTGCATTTTTTCACCATGGGGTTAGGAAACACACTTCAAACATCCAAATCATGAATTTTCATCGATCATCATGCATGTTTTATTGAAGAAAAACTGGCTAGCCTATGTTCTATCCTACCTACCTACAAATGTAGCCCAGATTAGATTGTTGGACTAAGAAATTACTCTATTCTGGGGCTATTTGATCAAGATTAAACAGTTTGATCAAATTTATTCGCTAACTAACCTATCTACTTGGCTAAGATTAAACAATTTAGCCAAGTCTTATTCACTAAACCTATCAACATAAATTCAAAGAGACTTAACCATGATTAAACTGTATGTATGAGTCAATATTATTGCATGGCGCTTTTATCCATTTTCTTTTATGCCCTCTTTTATTCTTTTTCTTTTCTTTCTTTTCTTTTTTTAAAATAATTTGCAAGAATAAAATATTATTTCCAACCAAACTACATCAAGAGTAAAAATCTCCAGTGACTAGTTGATCCTATGAAATATAGGGTTATAACAGTGGCTCCACCTGGGAATGGGGCTCTCCTTGCGAGGTGTTAAGAACCTCTTCCCTGATGTCTATAAAATTTTCTCCATAGCTTATTTCTGCTGTTTGATTTGTTTTTTATTTTGAGAATTTTTTGGTGGCACTGAACAATGGCTTAGGGCCTTCTCTATGGGCTTCAACCATCTGATCAATATCACCCACACTCAACCTGAATGTAAAAAAAAAAAAATGGTATGTACAGTGGAAAAATATTTGTGATATCTTTATTGGGGTGGAAAATAATGCTTTAGCATTCTGTCGTTCACAGGTCCACCTGGCAGGTCTTTTCCATCACTGTTTTTGAGCAAAAATGCGCTATTTCCTCTAAATGCCTGAATGGTGTAAGGGCCTTTCCATAAGCTATCAAATTTTCCATGTTTACCGTTATATTCATTTATGGAATCCCATTTTAGAACCAAGTCGCCTAACTCAAAATCATCTTCTTTAGTCCTTCTGTCAAAAATATTTTTGATGTTCTCCTGGATGACCTGAGTCTTGTTATACACCTCTTCTCTGGATTGTATTAAATGAATCATTTGATTTATTCTCTGTTGAACATCATTTGGCTCTACTTGCGCTTCTTGGAATAGTTTCATGACAGGGACTCCTAAGGAAAGGGGAAAAGTTGCTTCAGTGCTATACACCAATTGGTATGGAGACATTCCAATTGATTTTTTGGTGCTTATTTTGTCAACCTAGAGCACGAAAACCAACTTATTATGCCATGATTTTTTATTTTCTTGAAATGTTTTCCTTAGAATGTTCACCATACTTTTGTTTGAGGACTCATTTAGAACATTTTCTTGAGGATAATAAGTTGTTGTGTGTCCCAAAGTAATTTGGTATTGACTGCAAAAATCTATGAGTCTTTTGGATCTGAAAACCAATGCATTGCCAGCTATAATTTTTCTGGGGCATCCAAAATGAGACATGATATTAGTTTCTAAAAATTTAATGATAACAGAGTCAGTAGCTTGCCTGCATGGCACAACCTCGATCCACTTGGTGAAGTAGTCCGTGGCCGTGAGGATCCACTTGTGTTGGCCCGAGGAGGATGGATGTATTTCTCCAATAACGTCCAAACCCCATTGTTGAAAAGGAGCTAAAACTGAGATAGGTTTCATAGGGAGTGGCAGAAGCTTCCTTTTACCTTCGAAAATTTGGCACTTGTGGCAAGAAGTAAATTTTTGATGAACGTTGGCAAACAAAGTAGGCCAGT
>JASDQU010187946.1:8749-20461 GCA_032191745.1 Picea mariana
TTTGGTGGAAACCCCGATATTTCCTGGAATACATCTTCAAATTCTTGTAGTATTATAAAATCTTCAAGTTTTGGTCCCTTTGTATTTTTTGGCTCCTCCACATGGGATGCATACAACCGACACCCTTTTCTGAAACATCTCTTCAGTTGTAAGGCTAAAATCTCCCTTATAGAGATGGGTCTTGGTACACCTTTCACAGTTCTCTGTTTTCCATCTCCATCAAGACATGTAAATTTCTTGCTATGAAAATATAGAACAACATCATGCTTGTCCAACCAATCCATTCCAATTAGAATATCATAAGACCCCAATGGTATGATATTTAGATTAGCACTAGTATTCATACCATTAAGACTTATGGAACAACCTTTGACCATATCATGGATTCTCCTTTTGGTTCCAGTGGCTAGTTGAACCAAACTTGATTTTCCAAGCTTACTTTTCTCCAAATGAAATCTATCCACTATCTTAGGATCAATGTAACAATGACTTGCTCTCAAATCAATTAAAATAGAAATAGGATAATTAATGATCTTACCTTCCACCTCGATCATATTGGATTGGTACTCTCCTTTTTTATTATCTAAGGCTGCATAAATTCTTCCCATGTATTTGACTGTTGTAGCCTCTTATATGTTGTGCAAGGTCTTCACTCTATCCTTTCTATGAGGGAAATCCTTGTATAGGTGATCTTCCTTGCATCCCCAAGGTGGTCTTTCATGTGGTCTTCCCATTTTTCCCAAGTAGTGTTCTTTCTTGGTGTTGGTCCTAAGGTTTGCACCTGAATGCTAAAGGAAAAAACTAGGCCACCTATCAGTTTAGAATGATTATTATTTGTCTTTTGTGGGTCAGTGAGAGGGTTGGTTTTACCAATACAAGATCAAGGTTGGGTTTTGAAATAGACGAGGATAAGGGTGCTACTTGGCTCGTGGCACACTAATGACAAACAGTGAAAAACAAAGGTAAAATAAAGGAAACAACACACCACTCTATGAGTAATTTTTTGCAATAAGTCTGATGCATAAAATATTATTTCAAGCATGAAACATGTATCACAACACAATCACTCCCACAGGTTGCAAGAAAAACAAGGCTTCATCAAGACATAGCTATAATCATAGGTTTCATGTTAATAAATCCAAGTTATACAATAGTTGAAAAGGAAAGAAAAGCACTTAGCACAAATCAAGATTGCATTCACGATAAGAAACACAATGATAGATTAGAAAACAAACATTTTCATCAAAATCATGTTCATCAGGTAGAGGCTTTTATCCATATGAAGAACAGGTCCATTCAAGCTAATATATGGATTTCCTTTCCCAAAATACGACCCTTAAAACATCCAAAAACTCCCTATTTAATAGAGTTGCAAAGGTTCTCGTCCTTAGGGGACTAAGACCTAATTCTAATTTACTGACTATAAGATAGAATCATCAATCCAATTTAAATTGCATGGAGTTCAACATGTGAACTCCACACTGGAATTAACCAACAATAGTGGTTCTTATCACACACAATAGACCACTTTTGAAATCTAATCTAAGAAAATTCTAGAATTGATCAACTAAAACTACTAATTCCTCTGAGATAGAACTGATGCATGCGCTGGATGAACTGAGTTGGAAGAAATAGAATCAGAGTGGTTAACATGAGTGACACGTCGAGAATTGGCATGCCTACGAACTGTCCAAGGCCACTGGAGATGACTAGCTGTGTTGAACTTGCTAACTTCCATCTGTAACTGGTTATGAACAGGCAGACATGGAGGGGGGCGTATAGGTGGAAAGTGGTGAGAGGTGATACAAGGGGGGTATCGAGAATGTGGAGTATAGGTGGATGAATAGTGGAGTGAGAGTGGGATCCAAGTGTCATATGGTGAGGGGAGAGGTAGTAGTGAGTGGAGGTTAGTGGAGGAAAGATGGCGCGCGGCAAGAGGGGCGGTATCGGGAGGCAATCTAGTAGGATTCCAGAGGGGTCAGTAGGTGATAAGTAGTTTGGAGAGGGGGGTGGGTCCGAAACCATGAGGAGGCACCATGTTAGGTGGGACCGAGCGTGGGGAAACCACCATTCTAGACCCTCCTCTCCCATTAAAGGTAGAACGGTGGGGGGGTGGTCCAAAATGCAATGAGGACCATTGATATGGAGATGGAATATGTCACCGATGGAGATAAGCGCGGGCCTTAGGCGCTCTATGACAAAATTTCATATCTTCATGCTTTTGACCCGAACACCATGAAACCGTTGATATGGAGATGAAGGCCGGATCTTCACCGTTGAAGATCAATCCTGTCACTGCATGTGTTCTGAGCCTGAAAGGAATGTTTTGACTGGCTTCCAGTTTTGTGGAAGCTTACTGCGATGTCCACTGGATTCGTTGATCTTGGCCATCTCTTGCACACATAAAGATGAAGGTGGACCTGCTGTATGCTCTATTAGTGATAACTTATGATGATGAGTATTCCAAATTCAAACGAGAACATGTGATCCTCACTCAAGAAATAAAAATCGATGGTGAAAAATGCAAAGGGAGATAGGGTCCATGAAAATAGAAATGGAGGACAAGCTAAACATGCAACAACAAAACCCAATATTGATGGATGGATAGGGTGAAAGAGAAAAAGGGCAGGGGTGCATACCTAGGTAACAACATTGACTTCAACTGGGGATAGCTCTCCCCTATGAGGTGCTGAGAACTATAGATCGATGCCTTAATATTAAACAACTGCTCTTACCTTCCATTACTTACCTCCGTTTCTATTTTCCATCCCTGTGTATCTACTACTGTGCCTCAACCATGCATTTTATTGAGCTAAAAACTGAAACTACACCCCAATTCCTTTGTTGGGATATGGAGTCTTTATTCACACACAACTACCTAATTAAAAACAAAAGGAAAGAATTTGTGGTACAAGAGGGACCTTCCCTCGTGCTCAAACAAAATAGTGCTTTAGGAAGCACCCATTTACTGGGCCTCCAAAGATCTCTGCATCACCTAGGTTGTGCAAGATAAATGTATTATTGTCCATAAATTCAAGCACCTTAAAGGGGCCAAACTAGAGGTTGTCAAATTTACCATGCTTGGACTTATCATCCCTTCTAGCATCCCACCTCAAGACTAGGTCACCTTTCTGAAAAATGTCTTTCTTGGTTTTCTTGTCTGTTTTCACCATAACAATTATACATGAAAAACGAGTTTCAGATTTAGAGGAAGACTAAAGCAGTGTAGAGACATGGCGTGATTTGGAGGACCGGGCCACATATGGAGGCATATGGAAAAGTATAGAGTAGGCATGAAAGAAAGACCAGACAGACTGTAGTTTTCGAGGCTGCCCAGATCAATGGCTGAGACCCATATCAGGTGGCGAAATAGCACAAAGTTTTATTATGTGAAGGCAGGCTAGGGAAAACTACTGTGGTTTCATTCGTGGACATGTGGCACCCTCAAAATCACATCAGGGAGAAAAGTGGTCTACCTAAAACCACTTTCTCCAACCCCTAATGCCACGTGTCGAAACATCATTCGATATGTGTCATTCCCATAGATTGCGTACGAAAAGGGGAGAGTTAACGACTTATTTGGTCACATCAATAACGTTTCTCAAGTACTTTATGTTGTGTTGCATCAGGTATTTTGAAGCTGACAATCGAGTGTGATAGGATGTAATTTAGACAAGTACTATCATCATAGTCTATTATTAAACACTCAATGACAATTATCCTCAAAATTATAGATAAATTTATCCCGTTTGAGCAATCGACATTTCATTCAGAACGAAGTAATTAACAATACCAAGAAGACGAAAATCGTGTTTTCTGCAAAACTGGGAGACATGGACCAGGCTGATCAAACAACATCCAATGAAACAAGATTTTTGACTAACATGGAAAATCCATCAATGAGTATAAAAGAGAAGTCAATCGCACAGATACTAGCAACCAAATTCCATACTGACCCTGCGACAGAACCAAAATCAGAGGTCAGACTAAATCCTATCATGAGGGATTTAATCGTCAACGAACACGTGGAGAAGCACTACAAACAAGAAGAAAGGGGGAAGTAGAGAAAGTGACAGAAGACAAGAGTCAATGCTGAGGTGGTCGAAAGTGTTGGGGAAAATCAACCAGTCTGGTTGAACACCCTGAAAGGAGAAATCTCCAAGTTGGAATAAGTTCTCAGGTTGAAATGAGTATGTTTCAGAAAATTTTGGACATATGGCGTTCAATGAAAAGGCCTCAAATATGTCAAACCTATTTATAATGCTCCCTGTAAAGTAGGAGAACAGTTGTGATGTGTTACTCTTTTGTGTAACCGACCTCTATCTTTAGACTATGGGTAAGTTGAGTCATTTTAAAACCCACATGTAAATGTTCTATATATATTATCCCTAAGATAACAATAAAAATAGGAGGGGGCCTGCCCTCATTGTAGGTAGACTTTGTAAAATCATGGAGCTAAACTGAATATATGATGCAGAAGCAATTTTTGAACTGTTTATGAAAAGATTCTAATTGGCTGTGATATGAGTTCTGTCTTCTTTCATAGTGTGTGTTTCCTATGTCTTTAAAATTCCATTTGCAATTTCCTCTTTTAAATTGGAGAGTTAAAAGTCTGGAATTCGTCTAATGATGCTCTAGGCTTAGCAATTTAAATTCATGCGATTCTCTTCTCAACTATTTTAGAATCCAATTTAATATGCTCTGAAGCAGTTATGTGTTTTACTTTTTCTTCTTTTTTCCATGCAAATTTCAATTTGAAAACTCAGACTCATTACCTAACTTAGCCTTTCTCCTCTAGATAGTTCTAATGACCTTCCACTGCATTATTCATTTCTGACTCCATAGCCCAAATGTCACCCCCACTTCTTCAACAACTTTATAATACCCTCCAAAACAAACCAAATCTAGCCAATGATTTCCAAAGAAATATCAAGTGGCATGAGAGAGTCCTCTCCGAGTTGAGAAGGCTAGTGCCCAGCTCTAAATTTGGTTGAAATAGTTACCTCTGTCATTTTTCTATCAACCGGACAAAATTTACAGAGTGGTAACATTCTGGCGCCATTGTTGGGGATGAAATTGAAAAATTTTCCCTGGGAAAGAACGACATGGTTGAGTTCTAAGGTCCAAGAAAAACAAACACTTAGGCACATATTGGTTGTATTCCTTCTCTGGTGACTCCACACATAAAAAAATAGTTTGAAGGTGATCCCACTGGTAGAATAATCCAGAAATTCAAATCTTCAATGGTGACTCCACTCTCAACGCATAATCCAGCTTCCAAAACATTATTTGTGACTTCACTCAAGATTCAAATGTAATTCAGAGACTCCACTAGAATATGAGAACCCTTGACAGAGGTATGGAAAGATATTATGAAAAAAAAACAAGTACTTAAATTTGTATTTTTTCCAAAGAATTTTATTGCTTGTTATAAGTTGCCTTTGGTCCTTCCTTAAACATGTCAAACTAATGTTTCTTTACCTGCTGCATTCTAATGATGATCATGAGAATCTTGCAATTGTGCATACTGCTCTTAAAGTTGCACATGCATATCCTCAGCATGTCACTAATTTTGATAAAAATATCCCATCTAAGCCATGTGATAACCATGACCAAGTTGATAAACCCCATGAAGCCAAGGATGATATTTCACCTCTTGTACCTGATCCAACATCCTCCAAGATCCAACATAGATACATACCCTTGAAGCTACCCCAATTCCTCCACAATTTACCTCCAAATTACTATGAGTACTTACCTGTGTTTGACGGGGAACCTGATGCCATCTCAGCTGAAAAACACATCCAAGGGTTTGAGCATTTTACAGATTTGTTTGAAATTGATCATGAGAATGCTTGTATGAGAGCCTTATCTCAATCCTTAAAGGGTGATACCAAAGAGTGGTTTAAACATTTGTAGCCAGAGATAATTAGCTCATGGGAGGAATTGAAAAATGTATTTTTAAAGTTTTGGGGCAGGAATAAATCTTCAGATCAACAACTTATAGAGTTTTGTGCCTTAAAAATTCAGAGAAATGAAACTATTTCTATATTCAGTAGGAGGTTTTCAAGTATTTACTACAAATTGTCCAAAGAAATTCAACCCACTGAAGTTGATGCCATGCTCCATTATGCAACTACTCTTCATCTAGATTTGTCTTTCCTCCTGATGGAAAGAAAGCCTAAGTCCTTACAACAAATGTTTAATGATGCTCAGGACATTCAACACAACATCCAAGCATGTAAACAAATCCAAAATGAGGGGTTGAATGCTTAAGAACATGAAAGTGAATATGAAAATAAAATAGTTGATTGGGATCTTGAGTAGAGAAATGACAATATCATAGGTCCTCTTGAAGTTTCCAATGCTCATGATTTTGCAAAAAATTGTATTCCACTTATTGAAAGAAGAGGTGTTGATTTAGCTTCTGATCCATCCCATGATAAGCAGGAGGCTGATTGTTTTATGTATTCATTTGTAGACAATCAAGAAGATGAGTTTGCAAATCAGTTTGTTGAAGAACATGTTGATATTCCAAATTTGTTCTTGCTAGATGACATTGCATATGTTGCTGATTTGCCTATATATGATGACTATGATGGTGATTATGATGTTGAATCCCTAGAGCCACCAACTACATGTTCTCTATCAGAAAATGTTCCTTTTTCAGCAGTATAATGAGAGAAATCAACCTACATATCACAGTTACAAAGAAGAAAGTACTGAATCAGCCAAAGGGAATTATTTACCTTTATGCTTTTCTTCATTCAAATTGTTGAAAGAAAATCCTAAGATCACCATCAAAGCAAAGGAATGCGTGTTAATGCCAAATCACACTAATTCACTGGAACAAATTGACAAGATATTGTAGCAATCTCCTCATATGTATTGTGACCCTGTTGCTTGTTATGTAGAAGATCTTGCTAGTTCAAAGTTTCAACCATTGGTTGAAGATAAATCCAAAAATGAGTGTGTTCAAAAGTCCAAAGGAATTGACAATAGTGAAAAAAATGAAGGAGGTTTTGAATCAGGTGAAAGAACCTTGCCATTATGTTTTGCTTCTTTAAATTTGCTGAAGAAAACTGTTTATAATGTTTCAAATCAGAAATCCTCCAGGAATAATGTTGAATATGAAGAAAGAAGTGGACTTACAGATGAATAGACATGGATGAGGATTCTGAAACTACGTCTATGGAGACTCCAAGCGGTGAAAAAACAAATGACATAGAGATTCAGGAAAGCAACATAACGACTCCTACCATTTATCAATCAGAAATATAGAAAGATAATGAAAAGGATGATGCACATGATAACATTGTCGTATTTGAAGATGTTAGAGACTGTATGAATGTTTTTTTTAATATGTATGAAAGAGTAGACACACCTATTGCTATCATTCCATCTGAAAATATTCCCAAGATTGAAAAAATGAAGAAAGAGTAGAAAACACTTGTGAAGGAAGCATGTTTTTCTATCTTAGCTCCTAGAAGGGAAACATTCTTTCATGTGTTTCATGATTCCATGGCACGTTACAGGAAATTTTTTTATAATCAAGATCTACAGAGGATAGTGGGTTGCAATCTTAAGGATGAAGGGAGTGAAGAATCGATTTCTTTATTAAATATGGGTCGCTTTACACCAGACAATGTTCTTCAACCATGGATGTCTTGTGTGCCAAGAAACTATTATTTCCAGACTTCTCAACAAACCCATCGGCTTCTCGATGGAAATCAACAGGTTAAATCGCATGAAAACAAGAGTGCGGTGGGAGGGGTGAAACGAGATAGTTGTTTTGTGCATATTTTAGAAGATCCATTTGCAGGCTTATTGGAGCAAGTATGTAGTCCAAGTGTCCTTGATGTTTTGAGATTTGTATTTATGAATGGATTTTTGGATAAATGATCAAAAACGTTTCGGTACAAGCAAGTGAAAAAAGAGAAAACAGTGGATAAAATGTTGTCATGGTTGCATTGGCATTATGATTTCACTTGATTTTTCAGTTCTCTTCAATAGTTAGGGTAGGTAGGAGTGTGCGAATAATCTTGTTGGTCAAGTATTCATTTTTTAATTTCCAGTAGTATGCGGTATTTTTGTTCAACATCTAGTTAAGAGTAGTGTGAAAAATCTGGTTTTAAAATTAATGCTCAGTCTCCAAGACATAACAGAGTACACACACATGTTTTGAAACAAGCACAATAAAGAAGGCATCATGTCTAGAGTTATTTTATACCTCATAGGGAGGATAACATCCCCAATAGGAGCCTATGTTATCACCATAACAATTATACATGAAATACGAGTTTTAGATTTAGTGGAAGACTAAAGCAGTGTAGAGACATGGTGCGGTTTGGAGGACCGGGTCACATATGGAGGCATATGGACAAGTATAGCAGAGGCATGAAAGGAAAGACCAGGATGACCGTAGATTTAGAGGTGGCCCAGATCAATGACCGAGACCCATATCAGGTGGTGAGATAGCACGAAGTTTAATTATGTGAAGGTGGGCAGGGGAAAACTACTTTGGTTTCATTCGTGGATGTGTGGTGCCCTCAGAAGCACATCGGGGTGAAAAGAGGTCTACCTAAAACCAATTTCTCCAACCCTCGATGTCACGTGTCGAAAAATCATTCTATATTTGTCATTCCCATAGATTGTGTATGGAAAGGGGAGAGTTAACGATTTATTCGATCACATCAATACCATTGCTCAAGTACTTTACATCGTGCTGCATCGGGTACGCATCACCAGAAAGACAATTCAACAGCCAATTATTTTGAAGCTGACGACTGAGTGTGATAGACTGTAATTCAGAGAAGTATTGTCGTAACAGTCTATTATTAAACACTCAATGACAATCGTCCTCAAAATTATATATAAATTTATCCCGTTTGAGCAATCGACATTTCATTCGGAACAAAGTAATTAACAAGACCAAGAAGACGAAAAATCGTGTTTTTTGCAAAAATGGGAGACATGGACTAGGGCGATCAAACAACATCCAGTGAAATAGGATTTTTGACTAACATGGAAAATCCATCAATGAGTAATAAATAGAAGTCGATCACACGGATACTAGCAACCAAATTCCATACTAACCCTATGACAGAACTAGAATAAGAGGTCAAACTAAATCCTATCATGAGGGATTTAATCATCAATGGACACCTGGAGAAGCGCTACAAACAAGAAGAAAGGGAGAAGCAAAGCAAGCGACATAAGACAAGAGTCAGTGATGAGGTGGTCGAAAGCATTGGGGAAAATCAACCAGTCTGGTTGAACACCCTGAAAGGAGAAATCTCCAAGTTGGAATAAGTTCTCAGGTTGAAATGAGTATGTTTCAGAAAATTTTGGACATATGGCGTTCAATGAAAAAGCCTCAAATATGTCAGACCTGTTTATAACGCTCCCTGTAAAGTAGGATACCAACTGTGATGCGTTACTCTTTTGTGTAACCGAACTCTATCTTTAAACTCTAGGGAAGTTGAATCGTTTTGAATCCCACATGTAAATTTTCTATATATATTATCCCTAGGATAAAAAGAAAAAGAAGAGGGGTCCTGCACTCATTGCAGGTAGAATTTGTAAAATCATGGAGCTAAACTGAATATATGATGCATACGCAAATTTTGAACTATTTATGAAAATATTCTAATTGGATGCGAGATGAGTTCTTTCTTCTTTCATAGTGTGTGTTTCCTGTGTCTTTAAAATTCCATTCACAATTTCCTCTTTTAAATTGGAGAGTTAAAAGTATGGAATTTGTCTGATGATGCTCTAGACTTAGCAATTTAAATTCATGTGATTCTCTTCTCAACTATTTTAGAATCCATTTTAATATGCTCTGAAGCAATTATGTGTTTTCCTTTTTCTTCTTTTTTCATGCAAATTTCAATTTGAAAACTCAGACTCATTGCCTCACTTATCCTTTCTCCTCTAGATAGTTCTAATGACCTGCCATTGGATTATTCATTTCTGACTCCATAGCCCAAATGTCACCCCCACTTCTTTAGAAACTTTATAATACCCTCCAAAACAAACCAAATATAGCCAATTATTTCCAAAGAAATATCAAGTGACATGAGAGAGTCCTCTTTGCGTTCAACAGGATAGTGCCCAGCTCTAAAGCTAGTTGAAACAATTACCTCTGTCATTTTTCTATCAGCTGGACAAAATTTATAGAGTGCTAACATTGTCAAAGGCTGATTTGATATTTCTATGGTATGCTTATGCCCTCTGAACCAATGCTTCTCTTCTTTCCTTAACTTCTATAATCTGGAAGATTCTCCTTTGGACGTCATTGGGCTCCTCAATATCTTCTTGTAAGAAATTTAGGACTGGTATACCAAGCTGAGCGGGAAAAACAATGTCTATTCCATAAACAAGTTGGAATGGAGAGGTTCCCAAAAACCTCTTGCTGCTGATTCAGTTAGCCCACAAAGAATAATTGAGTTTAGTGTCCCAGGATTTGTATGGTATGCTTATGCCCTCTGATCCAATGCTTCTCTTCTTTCTTGAACTTCTATAATCTGGAAGATTCTCCTTTGGATGTCATTGGGCTCCTCAATATCTTCTTGTAAGAAATTTAGGACTGTATACCAAGATGAGTGGGAAAAACAACGTTTGTTCCATAAACAAGTTGGAATGGAGAGGTTCCCAAATACCTCTTGCTGCTGATTCAGTTAGCCCACAAAGAATAATTGAGTTTAGTGTCCCAGGATTTCTTGCTCTCAGCCAGTAAATTCTTGATAATCTCGATGAGAGTTTTATTTGATGATTCTTCCAAACCATTCCCCTAAGGGTAATAGGGTGTGGAATGTTTCAATGAAATGTGATGACTACCACATAAGTAAATCATGGATTTGGACTTGAATGCTTGGGAATTCTCTGTTACAAGATTTCTTGGGAAACCAAATATGGAAAAAATATTGGTTTCCAGGAAATTGATGATCACTTTGTCAGTGGAATTCCTGGTGGGCACAACCTTAATCCACTTGGTGAAGTAATCAGTGGAAGTGAGGATCCACTTGTGCTATCCACTAGAGGGTGGATTTATCTCTCCTATGAAGTCTAACCCCCATCGCTGAAATGGATCACTGGTAGTGATAGGTTTTAGGGGCAGTGATAGTAACTTCTATTTCTCTGCAAAAATATGACATTCATTGTAGGCCTTGACAACAACAAATACATCAGAGAAAAGTGTAGGTCAATATTACCCTGTCCTCAGAATCTTGAGAGCCATGGCATTCCAATACTGGTGCCCTCCACATACTCCTTTGTGCATTTCTGCTGTGACTTGTTTGGCTTCATTTTCATCAAGGCATTTTAACAGGATACCAACATGATCCCTCCAATACAAGATCTGGTTTTAAATGTAGAATTTGATAGACTTCAACTTGAGAGACCCGGCCTTTTTCTTCTTCACATCTGGTGGACATTCAAAATGCTTTAGAAAATAGATGATGTTTTTATACCAAGGTGAAGAGGAGTAGTTTTCAAATACTTGTAAGCTATCTTGTCTAGGATGTATGATGGGTGCATCTAATTGGGTGAAGATTTGATGCAATTCTATCACTTTACAATTCGATTCTGATAGCAATTTGGCCAGTCCTTACCCCTTGATAAAATTGCGACACAGCCCCCCAACCCGTAGGTCGGAAGTCCACGCTCACAGGATCTTCCTTCTTCTACTGGACCGAAGAGCTCTTACCAATT
>JASDQU010187947.1:0-14578 GCA_032191745.1 Picea mariana
TGAAATTTGGTGCGCACTCTTTTCTATGCGCTAGTTTTCTTGGTCATCGAGCACCCTCTTGTGTGCGCTAGGGTTTATGGTGTGAAGGTTCTTCTCTTGGCAATATAGTAAAGGGTTGCTGGGTTTTTCCCTTGGTTGAGAAGGGTTTTCCTAGGATAACTTCTTGTGTCTTGTGCATGGTTATTGTTCTTGTGATCTTGGTTACTGCAACTATTGTGTTGCTGCATTGTTTATGGTTCAAGTTCATGCTAAATTGAAAAGAAACTACATGTGCTTGAGCTTGCATTAAAAAATTCAACATATGGTACATATGGTGACCCGTTTAGAAAATAATCCGAGACTGACATTCCTGTAGGAATTGTCTCTGTAGCCCATAGCGTGGCTTTCACCATCTAGGAGCACTGGCATTCTTCTAGGATGTATGTCTGGATTATAAGATTGGTCCTTGGGATCACCGATCACTCTGTTGAGTGATTGACAACTGCCGAAACACTTTGTTGAGTGTGCAGGGTTTCAACACATGACTTATTCAACATCATGCCCGATTACGCAGTTAGAGTATGGTCCAGATGATGTGCAACATGCCCGATTACTCAAATGAGGTATGGCTCGGATAGATGGTACTGCTGATGATTGATGCTGATGATGATAATGCAGATGATGCTAATGATATTTTGTTATAACCGTTTAATAGATAATTTTTTGTAAACCTGAAGAACACTTAGATGGTCATTCTGAATACCTCCCTAGTTAAGAGGTATTGTTGAATTTTGTATCTATGGTCAGTCTTCATAATGTATTTGTAAAGCATATTGTTATGTTCAAAATGGGTGAGTAGGTCCTAGTGTATTCTAGTGGTGATGAGGCCCTAGAAAAGGTCCACATTGGGTGTAGCCATGTGCGACATGATGATGCTAGCATGGTCTGCGTGACCATGGCATGGTCAGAGGACCATGGCATAGCCTGCGAGGCAATGAGGACCAGAGGAAAAACATCATGGAGAATACCTCCCTTGCTAAGAGAGAGTGTTGATGTTTCTGGTAGCTGTGGGAGATATACACCTCCTGGATAACCTTTATTATAGATAAAGATGCCAAGACGTCAAAGGAAAACCATTGAAAGAATTAAAGAAGCCCCAGAAGAATTATATTGATCCAGAAGTAAAGTCGGCTCCACAAGAATAAGATAAACAGAATTATATTTTCTAGAAAGTTCAGGTCGACCCTACCAGAAAAGTCATTGGACAGATTAGTATAAATAAGGGTGACTCCTTCCTCATTTGTTACACTCTCTCACTCATCTATAGCGCAAGTTTGGTGGAGAGACCTGCAACTACAATAGGAAGGATGGCACAAGCCTGGTTGGGGTTTATCTTTTCTCTTGGTAATGCATTGGTGAAGTCCAGCTACCCTAGCTCTCTGGCTAGGGTTTACTGCAGTATTGTTGATGGTACACTAGTGGAGGCTAGACACCCTAGCGCTTTGGCTAGGGTGTGCTGCATCTATGTTGCTGGATTCTTTGTTGTTAAGTTTTCTCTAGTGGATAGAGCTTGTTCTTGGTTATTTTGTCTTGGAAAGGATATTCTCTATAAGTAGGTTGCTGGGTTTTCTCCCCTTGTGTAGAAAGGTTTCCTAGGATGTATATGTTATGATCGGGGGTGGCACGAGTAGGTGTTTATGGTTGGGTGGCGATGGTGAACATCACCTATGGAGAAATGAGCATGCAAAAGAAGATTAAATTGCTATGGTAAATCTAATGTTAACGTAATCAACGAAATTTCAACATCCTCTACTTTAGAGCTCCATGTTTTTGCTCTAGGGGTTACATCATACAAACCCTAGGTCTTCTTCTCTTGCATCACACAAGTGTTAAGACCCAAGCTCATCCCCAATGCTAGCATTCATCTTCATGTCTCCTTTAGGGCTTACATCACAAAGCCTAGTGTGAAAATTTTCTAAACCCAACAATTTAACCAATTTATTTTATTTTAACTGATTTTGATAGGTTATTCCACAACAAATAATTATGCACAACAGAATATTAATCGGGAACTTAATAGTAGAAGATAACAACAATCACATCACATGTACACAAAGATTTTGGACAATAGTCCCTGGAAAAACCTCAGAGGGAAAACCAATGCAACGGATTTGGAGATTTTATTATTCAGTAGGAAAATATAGAGATCTTCTTACATAGAATTCGGTTTCAATAAATTACGTAGTAAAACCTTAGTGTGAAACTTCCAAGGAGAAGTACGGCCCTTCTTCAACCTCTGGAACCCTTGTGCTTCAGCAAAACCCAACACAAGAGCCTCTGCGTGAGTCGTATGGCCCCTGCATTCACCTTGCTTCACCCTCTATGGATCGTCTGCGTGGCTATTAGATACGACCTCTGCTTGCCCCTGGAAATGAGTCTATCCTTCTGTGGAGGTCCTCTTCTGTCTCCCTGCAAGAACTTCTTCTCTCAAACCTGAGATCGATGCTCCTTCAATCGATCTCTCTCATGCATAATGCACCCTCCTTAGCCAAGTCGATTTCCCTTATACCCTGATGAGCAAATGAAAACCCTAATCTCATAAGGATGGAGGGATGATATCAACTCTCCCTCACTCAATGAGATGGATGGTCGAGATTAAAAGATCTATCACTTAAAATATTTTCACTTTAACTTTAGAAAAGGTGCTCAATAAGTCAACTGAAGAATATAACACATCAACAATCCTTTTCCTAAGTTATACATTAGGAAAAGTTAAATTAATCAACTTGACCAATGTTTCATTTTCCTCCACCATGCCAGGGCATTGAAATGCATGGAATACCTTCCTTGCTACATTCTCAACACTCCCTCCTAGCGAGGAAGGGATTCTACCTCAACCCCATCTGATATATGAACTTTTGTTCACTTAGTGCGTTGGTGAAAATATCTTCCATCTGGTCATCAATTTGTATGTAGTCAAGCCTCACGACTCCTCTTTGTACACAATCTTGGACGAAGTGATACCTGATATCGATGTGCTTGCTACGATCATGAAACACTGGATTCTTAGAGAGCTTGATGTAACTCTGATTGTCATAGTGAATCACGGTAGCTTCTAACTCCTGCCTGAGCAATCCCAAGAGTAGCTTCCTCTGCCACAGTGCCTCACATGCTGCTAAACTAGCAACCATGTACTTTGCCTCAATAGAGCTTAACGCCACTGATCTCTGCTTCTTGTTGAACTAGGAAATGATACCCGATCCAATGCTGAAGGAACATCCCGAAGTACTCTTCCTGTCCTCTGCACACCTAGCCCAGTCAACATTTGTAAAGCCTGCTAACCTCACTCTGCCACTATGCTCATACAATAACCCATACTCCATTGTACCTATAAGGTAGCGAAGCACATGCTTTGCAACAATCGAATGTACTCGCCGAGGGTCCACCATGAACCGACTCAAAGAGTTTACTGCCAAGTTGATATCTGGCCGAGTGTTGACCAGATACATGAGCGATCCAATCAACTTACGATAGACAGTGGGGTCTATTGTCTTTGAATCTGATGCATCAATCTTCCTCCAGTTCGTGACTAGAGGCATGGACATGGGCCTACAATCTGTCATCCTGAACCTCCGAAAGATCTCCACTGTATATTTCCCCTGTCCCAAGAAGAAGCACCCATCCTATTGCTAGACCTCCAGACCAAAGAAGTAATGCATCAACCCAAGGTCTTTCATCTCAAGCTCAACTATAAGATTTGTCTTGCCGTCTTCTATCAACTGCTCGTCCCCTGTCAGAAATAGGTCATCAATGTACACCACTAGTATCAAAGGTGCCTCCCCTGTAAGAAAATACAGGTTCGAGTCTGCCTTGCTTTGCTGGAAACCCATCTCTCTCAAGTAGTTGTCAATCTACAAATATGCTCGCCTCAATCTACAAACATGCGTCTCTCTGTCACCAACCTCAAACCCCTATGGCTGCTCAACATATACTTCCTCCTTAAGAATTCCATTGAGGAAGGTAGTCTTCACGTCTATTTGGTGAACGTGCCAACCCATCTTTGCTGCTAAAGAAATAACAATCCTGATTGATGAATATCTGGCCACTGGGGCGAAAGTATCCTCATAGTCAACTCCCTCTCGTTGTGAAAACCCCTTGGCCACGAAGCGTGCTTTGTACTTGTCCACGCTTCCGTCTGTTGCATGCTTGACTTTGTAGATCCACTTGGATCCAACCACCTTCTTGCTCTCAGGCTTGGGCACCACCTCCCATACATCATTCTTCATAATGGAGGCATATTCCTCCATCATGGCCTCCTGTCACACTCCATGATGTGCAGCTTTCTCATAATTTGAAGGCTCTGCATCAATAGGCTGTGTGATTAGTGCCATGTACCCAAGTCTCTCTGGTGGTTTACTTCGTCTGAAAGTTCTCTCTAGAAGCCCTGCCAGTCTAGAATCACTAACTGTGAATGTATACCACTTAGGTCGTGACCTAGTGTCCTACTCCCGTGGAACTGCATTACGCTCCTCCTCCTCCTCCTCCTCCTCATCTAGCTCCTGATGATCCTGTCCAACAGTCTCCCTCTCAACACTTGTACCTGTACTAGTACCCTGTGTTTGACTTTGTGATCCTGTGCTTTGACCTTGTGCCTCCTCAATCTTGGACCTTAAATCCTGTCCCTGCTGGTCCTGCGCTGGCAAGTCTCTAGACGGGAAAGAAGTGTAGTTTGCTACTGAAGAAGATCTGCTGGACACTGATGAAGATGGAAAATCACTAAGGGTGTCATTAGCTTCAATCACGTGCATAAAACAAATTCATGAGGAAGATAAGTCAGAGGTTTTAGTCCAGGAAGAAAAACCATCTATAGTACATTATACTACCTCATATAAGGAGGAAGGTTACTTCCCACAACAGCCCAAGGAGGAAACCCAAGAATTCGTTTGAAGCAATTACAAAAACAATAAAACCAAATACCCTAGTGCTCAAAGGAAACCTAAAAGGAAAATATATCACAATATTGGTAGATTCGGGAAGCATCCACAATTTCGTGGACATTAATCTCGCAAAACAGTTAAATCTTTTCGTATACCCTGTCAAGGACCTCATGGTTACAACTGCTGATGGTCAACCAATCGAAGGAGTAGGACGATGCCATAAAGTTTCCATACATATACAAACGTTGGAACGACAAACTAGATATTATGCTCTTCCCCTTTAGGGAATGGACATGGTGTTGGGAGCAGAATGGTTGATGCAACTAGGAACCTACGCCACAAATCTCTAGGAACAATTCATGGAATTCAAATGGTAGGAGAAGAATTACAAGTTATACAGTTCAGGAATCCAAAAACTTCCACGAAAATAACTAACAAATCCCATACTTCCACCGCAAACGAATCTGCCAAATAATCATAAACAAATCCAGAATCAAGGTGAAAGTCCACAGGGGAAGATGAATTCATTGCTTTGAGGACAAAGCAAATTTGAAGAGGGAGGCCATGTTATAAACATAAGCCTAAGTATAATAATAAAATAATAATATAATATATATAATAAATGATAAATAAATAAAAATTAAAAATGTAAAAATAAAATGAATTTTATAAATTAATGATAAATTAAAGTCATGACTCCTCGATAAAGGCGCCTAGGCTATATTAAAGCGGGCCCTCTCAATGTAAAGAGCATCATCCATATTCGATTATTCAATTATTATTCTATTAAATCAATTTTTGCCATCAAGCAAATATATTAAATGTAACAATGCCCAAGTGCACCAACAAGTCATCTTCTTTGGTTACCTTTTTGACTCATACTTTATATATTATTGTGCATTTCCTCTGAAAAGTTACATTTTGTGAATGATTTATTTCAGCTATATATTTGTTCCTCTCTTTTTGAATTTTTTTCTTACAAGCATAATTGTTTACTCTGTTAATTATTTCGATCTGGCAGATATATTTCAAGAGGAAAAAGACTGGCGGCATTTCCTTCAACAGCACAATGGCATTAACACATGTTGATGAAAAACTTTGTTATCAAATATTACATGAGTACAAGATCCACAATGCTGAGGTATATTCATTTTGTGTATCTCTGTATGCCAATTTTAATAGAAATTTAGTAACAGGAGAGGGCATGGAATCTGATCATGCATTCAGAAAGGGGCGACATCAGAATACTAATCTTACTTTCTTATGGATGCTACTGTTTATATGTGTGGTAATGTGGATCTTTACTTAATATTTATAATGCCCATTGGGTGGATTTTCTATAAATGTTTCCTGTGACTAAAGATCCATTCTTGTAACAGTATGCATGGAGGGTTCATTCTTTTGAAGAGGCTTAGTGTTTTCTGTTGATTTTATTGAGCAAGAAGCAGAAAAATATGGTTCAGAAAATACCATACAAGTGATCTGTGTCTGATATTTCTTAAGAACTTGTATTGGGTTTCAAAAATATTGTTAGGCCATGTGTTGAGCCTAAGTCTAGACATTTTGTTTTAAGATAAAACAATAGTAACACCTATCCAGAAAACCAAAAACAAGCCAAGGTTTAATATATATTGGCTTTGTATCAAGGGAACCAAACGATGAGTGTGAAGAAATATAGGTTGGGTAGAGTCTAGATTGTACAAAAGTTAATGTATTTCTCAAAATTTTAAAATTATTCTGACTCTGAATTTAATTAAGTTTTCATGAAACTCTTTATCACTGCTTTTCCTTCCTTTAAGATGTTGTTCATTTACTGTAATTCCATTTTGATGTACATATTTTAAAAACACATGCGTGGTTATTTTTGACACTATCAAGATGCCATCTGGTTATTCCAGACCATATTTATTTTAGAGATCGAGATAATTTCTTTACTGGATTTTCATATTTACTTTTATAAAGGAAATGAGTAGCATTTATTGAAAGTCAGATGCCCCATCCATGCTTGTTTTTGCATTCATGCAACCAATTCCAATTGAACATACCAGTGCATTTTTGTTGTTCTAGACATGCTGTTCCATTGAAAAATAAGAATACACAAAAGAAAGGGAGATGTGGAATACAATGTTTTATTAAAATGTAGTCATTTGATAGAATGAGGTAGATCACTTTTAATTCATACATTAGGTAGTTGTGCTACCGAATTGACCAACTACTATTACTTAATTCTACTTATCTTTTATTAATTTTAGCCATACATCTCAAGATTGAGATAGGTGGCAGTTAAGATTGAGGAAATTAATTGCTAGGATTGAGGAGATTAGTTATTTTCTCTCAAAGAATAAATAGGACAAGATGGGAGGGCTTGATCATATATGAGAAGAGAGCAAGAGAGATGGAAGAGGGCAGAGTGGATTCAAGGAGAAGAAAAGCAGATTGCTAAAGAGACCAGCAAAATACCAGCAGGCCATATACGCCATACTACTGCTGTAGCCATATTGTCTTTATGCACAGGCCGTACACCTTCAGATCTGGCCATACAAAGTCCTATGTGGATTGCTGGAGTGTGCTTTAGTGTTGAGCAGAGAGAAAGAGCGGTTTGTTGTCCAGGAAAGGCAGAAACAGAGAAGGCCATACTGTTGTAGCTTTACCCCCTTTTACACAAATTGTACACTGTTGTTTGAGGTGATGTTATTGACCGTACAGCTGCTGGTTCAAGCAGGCTACAGAGATCACCTTGTAAGCTTTGATCAAAGGAATGAAAAGATTATTAGAAGGAGAAATCCATGTATGTGTTTTATTTCTTTTGTTGTTCGTTGTTCAACTACTTTGTGATTGATGCAATATTCAGAAATTTAATTTCCTGCTGTTAAATAAATTCTGTTTTGAGTTGTTTATTGAAAGAAGATTAGGACAATAGTGACCTAGGGCTAGAAAAATTTACACGGACGAGGTGTGTAAAGTTAGCGAAGCTTTGGTAAAGGATCTTTACCTAGTTGATGGGGAAAACCCCCCAATGGGCTACTTGTATGGGGCCATGGATAGAATCAGACAAGCTATCCATTCTTATTATGTGGACAAGGGTGATCTTGGATATGAAAAACACCGATGATCTCGCAGTTGATTGATGAATGTTGGAACTGGATGCTCTATCGTCCCATTCATGTAGTTTGGCCTCTCAGAAATCCGTACCATACAGTAGCTTTAATGCTGAATTCTACCTCAGTTTGTGTACCTGCACTTGCTTTGGAAATTGTACCTCAAGCAACTCAACCTCTTCTCTTGCTCGACTCTCTGTCTCTTGCACTCTCCAAAAATCACGAAGAATGCCAAAAGTGGGGTGCCTCCTTTCCCTAATTCGACTCAATGAGGGAAGTTGAAGAGTCACATGATCTAACGGTGCAGATGAAATTAGATCAATGGTGGTGATTAAAAGTCTTTTTAGTCACCCACTTCATGAAGCTTCCCTAAAGTCACTTTTAACTTTATCTCACATAACGTTAATTCACTAGGGACCACATTGGACACTTTCTCACCCCTAGACTCCTAATTTGTGAGAAACACTTGTCCTTGGTACTTTGAATTATTTAACAGTTTCATGACAGGTCGAAACACATAGAGATAAGATAGCGCTTCATTCGAGATTGGGTTCAGAGAGGGGTAATTCAGCTTCAGTATATTCCGATTGATGAGCAGGTTGTAGATAGTCTCACCAAGTCCTTGCCAAGGGGCAAGCATGTCTACTTCAGGGTTAAGATGGGAGTGGTGAGTAACACTTTCCTCAGTAAGAGGGAGTGTTAAGATTTGTGTACCTTGGAAAGTTATGTTATGTTTATCCTTTAATATCGTTGAAATTTCTCTATTATTTTTTACATTCTTTGAGCATTTTGGACTTAAGTATCCATCTGATACATTTATTTTTGAAGTATTATGCTTTTATTCCATTCTTTATAGTTCTTTATAATGTACATATGTATGTTTTATTCCTCTTTATTTTAAAGAAAGCTTTAGAAATTTTATAAAAAAAGGAAAATATCAAAACATTTGAATAAGAACTTTTATGTTAAGTCTTCGTCATTTTTCTTAAGGCTTTAAATTTAGGGTATCATTCTGCCCTTACCTCGCCTAGCCTTACGAAGTTCAAAGTGTTGTGATTGAAGCATTATAGTTTCAGCCTCAACAACTGTCACCTAAGCAATTACTTCCCTCGTTTTAGTGTAGGATTGAGATCCACAACAAGGGAGGCTTCCCTAGCAACCTCAAGGAATCCTATAGCAACCTATTTTGGTTACTCAATCATACCACCAACTAGATCAAAGTTATCAAAGCAAGATTAAGGTGGTTTTATACAATAGTTTTCCAGATTTGTGTGTGAGGTGTTGCAAGATAATAAACGAGAACTATCAAGTCAAATGAGTAAAGCAAATGCCCTGAAACACTACAAATCAAAAGGGAGAGTATGGCTGTCATAAATCTTGCCATAAAGTATGGCTGCCCATTACAAACCCTAGAATTACCCTTATGTTGTTCAACAAGCTCAAAATAAATGATAACAAGGGGAGGTAGACCACTACAAACCTCCCTAGGGTTTCAAAACAAGGGTTTATCCAAGAGAATACAAGGTAGCATGCAATTATCACCACTTTGATAAAGCAATTTACTTAATACACAAAATAATCCACCAAAGACTTGAAAAGAACAATTACTAGTCAAATTGTTGAGCATGAAAGAAACCCTAAAAATAAAATCATCCACAATAAACTTGCAAAGCATCCACTAGATCATCTCCAAGAAAGTGCGCATAATTTCTCCATGATGAATAAGAGAGTAAACAAGTGCTAGAAGTGATTCTCCACAAGATGAGTTATGATTTACAAATGAGAAAACCATCCTCTATATATATGAGAGAAGCCTAGTGCCTCATCTCTCTAAAAGCCCCTAAGAAAATAATAATCCATGATACAAGGTGGATAGGTCTTAGGTCTGTCTACCCCCAAAATAACCTCCAAAATAAAGATAAAATGCTAATATATCGAAACGTTCTCTTAAAATCCCACACGTGTGAGTGTAAGAGGCTCCAAGAAGGTGATGTCATCTCTTCAAGGGGCATAAAGGCTCCAAAGGTCACATCCAACACCAAAAGGTACAAAGCATCATGAAAGGTCACATCCCCTCATCAAGATGGTGACATCTTATCATCGTCAAAGTGCCAACTCATCACCCATGTGCTAGTGCGGCTCAAGCAAAAGTCACATCTCACTCAAGCATGACATTATCATCATGTGTGTGACGTCCCAAGCTCCTAGGGTGACATCATGGTGGATAAGGGCTCCATAACCTCTCCAAAGAGGTACATCATCATCAACAAGGGCAATGGAGTCAATCCAAACCCTAACATCCTCAAAGGGTGCAACGTCCAGGTGTATGGGCTTCCTGCCCTTTGAGTGGCACATCAAGCTGTATCTACAACGTCCAAGCTCATCAATGCAATGTCCAAGGTCTAGGAGTTGTTGGAAGGTGTCTCAAGGCATGCCAAGTCATCAAGAAGCCCAATGCTCATCATTAGGGGCCCAATGTCCTCCATATAGTGTGAAATGTCCTAGGTAGAAACATCAAAACGTCCCTAACAGGACCATCTCCATGGGTGCATCATCATTGTTAGAATTTTAAGGGAAAACTAGAAAYATAAATATCTTTTAAATTTATTTACTACTGTTAGTTTTGKATCAGCAATATATTCACAAATTTTGATGTAAACCAATAACAGAAATAACACAATGGATCTGAACATTACCTTAGCAAAAACAAAGATCAGGTTTACCTGATGTGCTTGTTGTTGTCCTCTTTTCTGTATGCTCAAAAAAAGCTTGAAGGGTCATGGATCAAACGCTCAGGGGTAGATCTCATCATGATCTTGTGAACAGTTTTGCTAAGAAGAACTTTAGGTAAATATCAGAAAGCCAACCAACATATAAATCATCAAGTACAGGGCTGAAGCAAGGGCACCATTGTCCAATCTAGAGGCTAATAAGAAGCCACTAACAACCCTAATAAATTCTGTCCAAGAATATAGGATTGCTACAACAATAGGCAGAATTAGGTAGCAGTTTTAGGGCTGCCTCAACAAAACCTGATTAGGGTACTAAAGGCTGTAAGGTAGAGCAACCTACAGGTGACAACAACAAGTAGAAAGGAACGCAAACAAAGGTGGCAACAAATAGAATACACAGGTCACAAAAAGAAGACAACGACTGCAACATGTGGTACCAGAAAAGGATAGCGGTAGGATGGAAGAGAGAAGAGGAACTGTCTAAAGGTGGCCGCAACCTATTCCTAGCAAGAGGAGTGATCCAAGGAGGGCCGCACCCTATACCCAGCAAGAAAACCCTGATCCAAGGAGGGCCGCACCCTATACTCAACAGGAGAAACATAATCAAGGAGGGTCGCACCACTTCACAGCAAGAGAAACAATCCCAAGGGAGGGCCACACCACATAGTCAACCAAAAAATCAGATCCAAGAGGGCCGCACTACAAACCAACATGAGAAAACAGATCCAAGCAGGCCACACCCTTTACCAAACTGAACAAGAAGGAGCCGTAACAAATTTCAGACAAAGAGAATGTTTGGAGGAAGAAGAATGAGTGAGAGAGTGAGTGGAGAGGTCTCTCATTTATAGTTTAGGTGGGTAGGTTAGGGTTTGCAAATTAGCCCTAATTTTAGGGTTAGATTAAAACCCAACAATTAAACAAATTAAATAATTAATATTTTAATCATAAAATATTAATTAGAAAGTCAACAAGTCAAGGCGGCTAGCAAAGACCAAAACCACATAAACAATAAGGAGGACGTGGCTCAAGCAAGAGGTTGCAATAGTAACAAGAGAAAGTCAAAGGGGGTTCTTCTTCNCAAGAAACTCAGACCAAGACTTAGCTTAGAGGAAGACAAATGAATGTAATTGTGAGAGGAGAGGTCTCTCCCTTTTATAGTTTAGGTAGGTACATAAGGGTTAGAAAAATAGCCCTAATTTTAGGGTTAGATTAAAACCCAATAATTAAACAAATTAAATAATTAATATTTTAATCATAAAATATTAATTAGAAAGTCAACAAGTCAAGGCGGCTAGCAAAGACGAAAAACACATAAACAATAAGGACGACGTGACTCAAACAAGATAAAGGGGGGGTTCTTCTTTAATGGCAGAGTGTCCACAAAGGTCTCATGATATAACTTATAAGCTTTTATCATCCCAACATAAGAGGAAGGTCAATGATGTGATCATGTCCTTCTTCTTAACTGCTCTTAGGTCTCATGGACCATCCCAAGAGAGAAGAAAATCACACATCATCTCGGCTTGGTGCTTAACCAAGAAACTCCCTGTTCCTAGACCAGGATACCCCAGAACGCAGCTGGGGGCCCTAGATCACAGCTAGGGTCTTATCCACCAAGGTACACAACCAAGGATCAATCCAAGCACCGAGCAAGGATTCCCTGGAACACATCCAGGGGCCCTGGAACAAATCTAGGGACTTATATCATCAAACTGCTTGGTCCTTGACCAAGAACCCCAGCAATACACTGGGGGCCCTCACTAGGGTATTTTTCCATGGCTCTAACTGCTTGGTCCCGGACCAAGAACTCCAGGAGTGTACTGGGGGCCCTAGATCTCAGCTAGGGTCTTTGCCATCCTCCCAGAAAATGGCTCTTGCAGCTGCTTAATTTTAACACTCTTTAACCTGGAGCAATTGAACTAATAAGTCTTCTAAAGTTACTCCTAAAATACACCTTGAACATAGTAGGATGTGAATCCCTCACCTCATTTACTGTTCATAAGGGTATTTATTCACAAGTGCATCTGAAGGCATAACTCTTAAGACTATGTATTCTACAAATGTTAGGGAAATTTTTTTAGAAGAATTGTAATTCCAAAACCCGACTAGCTTTTAGTAATCTGAAATTCAGATTAGCATCTTTAAATGTTTAATTCTAAATAAAAATTATACAGTTTCCACTGCAAAAGACACATTCAACAAACTAGTTTTCTATTACAGGCTTCTGAGTCTCTTGTCTATTATTTTTTGGAAGAATTCCACTATCCCTATCAAAGAAAGTGCGCAGCCTTCTCCTTCTAAGAAGCAAAGGAAAAATCCATTCTTTCCTACTTTGGAGCAGTTAGATAAACTCAGTCTCGATAAACCTGTGGAAGTCTCAGAAGAAGGCCTGCAATGGTTGAATGAAACAGTAGCTTTGGGGAAAGGGGCGGTACAGAAAATGGGGATTCCTCCAATTGGAGCGACCCAAAGACTCTAAGAGCCAGGTGCAACATCTATAGGGTAGCTTCATAATAAAAAAAATAGTTTTCCAAGCTGTAGCAGGGGTTAGGGGAAAAGGTGGTTCAAATGGGAGAGGAAGAGTATGATGTGAGGAAGAGAATTGAGAAGAAGCTAGAAGAAATGAATGGAAAGGCCGACAAGCAGCCACCAAACCAAACTGATTACATTCAGTCACTGAGGAAGATATCCATGAGTTGCTTGAAATCCAGAGGCAAAACATAATTAAGCAGCTGTAACTGGAAATCTCAGAGAATAAACGGTAGGAAACCTTCTTCAACGGTTTCCAGGAGAAGTACCCTCTATCACCTCCGATTCTTCAAATGCTAGCAAGAGCAAACAAGACCAAAGCAATTCATACAAGGACTAACACGTCCTTTACTAGTATTTTCTGAATTACTAGTAAGATCACGGAATAGAAACTCTCGAGTATCTTTAATTTTTGGACTATACTTTACTGTTTCAGCTACTTTTAAGCCTCCATTTTGCAGACTGGGGTGCCATGGACATATGTACTACTTAATTTTCTGATAATACAAAAATAAGTATCACCCATAAAAGTTCAACTGTGGGTTTAATCATAAACAATTTCAAATCTCCATGGAAACTGAAAATACAAGCTTCATTCAGTATTCAGATCTCGCCATTTAATGCAAGGTTGATAGTCCATAACGATAAGGGCTTTGGGTATTAAATTTTAACGCAACTGCACCCTATCTTCTACAATCTGCATCGTATCTCAAATATAAAACTGAAATTCTTTGGCAAATACGTTTGAAAATAGGAGCAGTCTGCACTTCTGTATATTAGGTTTTCAACCGACATTGAATTGGGTAGCCATGGATTAACGATAGAGAGTGAATTGTAACTGAAAAAAACATACTAGGAATAAATTTAGAATAAGAAAGAAAAATATACAGAATCCATTGCCTTCATATAATAAGCTTTCTTGATCTCGGCGTCTGTAGCTGTGGGACTGACTCCCAACACGTCGTAATACTCCGAATCTTTTAGCATTTCTTATGAAAGCTTTGGTCCGCTGGTTCAATGGTGATTACTTGCTCTACACAGTCGTAGGAATACAAGTTTGGAAATAATTTGATGTAATCGGGTTTGTGGAAAACGTCAACATTTAAAGGCTGAATGAGACTCATAAGAACATCCACACCTTTTCGCTTTCCAGCGCTAAAAAACTCTCTTCGCCACCAATCGCTGGCAATCTTGTTGTACATCACAAATGTTTGAATTTAGCAATCACCTGCTGCTTATTTTAAACTCCCATTTCGTTTTCCTATACGTTTTGCATTTTAGAATTGCCACAAGTTCTTGACGC
>JASDQU010187949.1:0-12241 GCA_032191745.1 Picea mariana
GAATTTTATCTTTTAAATATGTCATGTACATGTTAATGGATGAAATATGCATTTCATGAGCTCTTATGCTGAGTGCAACAACCACCTGAATTTATTTTCCTTTGATATGTTTAATTTCAAAGTCATACTCACTAAGAAATTCCATCCATCTAGTTTTCTTGACATTTAATGTTGGTTTTCCAAATAAATGTTTCAGACCATAGTGGTATGTCCTTAGCTCAAATCTCCTCCCCATGAGGTAATGTCTCCACATTTTTAATGCATTCACAATGGCCGCTAACTCTAGATCATGTGTAGCATAACCTCTCTCGTGCTCTTTTAATTTCCAGGACTCATAACATACCACATGATCTTGTTGATTGAGGACTCCACTGAACCCTTCCTTGCATGCATCTGTGCACACTACAAAGTCTTCATATAGATATGCAATATTTAATATGGGATCACTTATCAATATATATTTCAACTATTGAAAACTTTCTTCACACTTGGAAATCCATTCGAATTTCACTCCCTTCTTTTACAAAGAAGTGATTGGGCTTGCAATCCTTGAAAAACCCTTTATGAATCTTCACTAATAACCCATAAGACCCTGTTGAGGGGTACTAAATCCCTTTAACTCAACAGTAGGAACCAAACCCGCTACAGAGGCTCAATTAGACTCTGCAACGTTTGATGGTGGAATGGTTCTCCAGATATTTCGATCCGGCCAATTTTTCGATGGTCTTTACGTAGTGATTGACAGGATATCTTCTTATGAAAGTTCCTCCTTCAGTTTAAATGTTCTCTTTTTGTATTTTCTTTTATTATATAGGTATGATTAAAAGATGCGTGCTGGTATAAACCAGTTGGTAAAGGGGGGGATTTTAACTACTGAAGAAGGATGAGCTTGGGATAACCCTTGTGCTCAAGCATGGAGACAAAGATATTCACACTTGTGACAAGCCTAGTACTAATACATTAACTTCTTGGTATTTCAATTATTAACTAAGATATAATTATCGAAAGAAAATATGCATGTAATAAAATGACGGCAAGAAAAATAGTTTCCTTAGATATAGCATTAATCACACATTAACACAACGATTTTCTTTCATCATTAGAGACAAGAAATACAAAAATATTGAAACAACTCACTTATTAATAGATTCAGAAACTCTTACTCATTACATCATCGATTCATGAAATAAAGTTGGAAGTAATTCCTCCTCAAATCCAATCACACAACGCCTTTGATGAAAAACGGAAGTTTGTCTCCGGTCCCAAACATGACTTCTCAATTAAGGTAGTTCAAAAATAGTTCTTTACAATTCCAAAAATGAGGGTCTTTTCCAAAACCATCGAAATTTGCTAAAAGGTCAATCCTCTTATTTATAATGAATCATTAACTAAAAATAGCTATTACAAGTGCAAGCTAAGTAAAACAAAATATCGCCACATGGAGCTTTAATCTCTCCGTTCTCTAAGAATCATTAAATGGTTTTACTGAAGTGGATGACTCTTCTCATACTCCGACCACTTGACGAAGAGTTCCTCACATGTGTTGGCATATGAGAACCTATGTTGGTCCATTAGGGTTGAAAGAATTTCTTTCACTTCTACTTTCCGTGCTCTGTACTTGATAATTTTAACACTCAACTTCTGCAAAATTGCTCGAGTCTTAAACGGATGATCCATGAACTGTTGTACTTGACCTGGCACCATGATCGCCACCTTAGCTACCTCTGTTGTCCATGTCGAGTCTTGTTCTACATGTTTATTAACTATGTCATGCAGGTCGACAAAGTCTTCAGGTGAGACAAATTTTCGGAGGTCGATGTCTTTCATCTCCCGATTAATCTTTTCCCAGCTTTTTTCGCACTCGGCTCACTTCTCCTGAATTTACCGCTGAGGTTCGTGGGCCATTTTTCCCCAGTATTCGACTGCTTTCCTAATCCGATCGATGCTTCTATCCCTTAGCACCCGAATGTCGTGCTCTTCAGCGTCTCAACCCTTTTGAACCGCACTGATGCAATCGATCCTTTCTACTACTTGGTGAGATTTCTCATACCACCTTTCCATGTCCTTGCAGGTCGCTAGCACCATCAGGGTGTCCTCTTGAAAATCGGTTATACCTGCAGTGAAAAGGTGTTGTTCATTTGTGAATTTTGCATAGGTATATTAGAACTCACTTCTCAAAAACGCCATGTCCTGTGTGGAGCCTTGATAGTATTTTTCCAAATGGCGTATATGCTCCAACTGCTTAAGTGCAGTGGCCAGCTCCTTTTCATCCCTTCTTTCTCTATCCAATGTGGCATCCGTAATGGCCATTCCTGCATCGATAAGTTCATATGTCTTGGTATGTTCAGTGCTGAGCAACTTCTCCTCTATCGTGATGAGAATCGAGCTATCTAGCGTGAGCCTTCTCTTCTTAGTAGTCCTATTCATGATGGATTTTCTTTTTTGGTCATAGGAAATCACTTGTATGTCAGTGAACTCATCAACAAGTTCGGGGATTTGTTGTTCTCCCCATGATAGAGTATTTCCCAGGCTCCCAACTGTATGTATCTTTTCCAGGATTGATTTCTGGAATTCTTCTATATGTCCTGATGGCTCAATCTCCATTTTTTGTGCATCAGATGGTGAGGCATCGACCAAAATTGAAGAGTATGGGATAGGTCCAATACTTACTTGGTAATCACCGGTCGATGCACCGATTTATTGCTTTGGAACTTCCTCTTAATGACCTCACGATCTAAGATCATCCCTTGAGTTGTCCATTGGGGTTCCCAACAAGTCAAGTAGTTCAATGTCTAAGACACTTTCAACCTCATGGTCACTCTACAAATGAATTTGAATTAGAGCATCAAGACCTGGGGTAAATTCTCTCGCAGGTTCTTTTTCCTCTATAATCTGCACTGGAGTCACCAGGGACACCTCCGAACTCTCCTCCTCATCATAGATGGTTATCAAGTCGAACAATTGGTTTGGTACACTTGTCCTACCTGGTGTCCTTGCTATCTCAGGCTGGGTTGAAATTCCCCCTGGTGATCTGATCTGTGGTGGTGGAACTTCAAGGTTTTCTGGCCCGGTGATTTCCTCAAGTTGTATTGGCTCTAGGACACTTGTCTCTCCTCTTGTTTTGATTGGGTCATCAACGTGAATCCTAGACATTTCTACAAGATCAGGGTCATTCTCCAACTGATCAATGATTCTCTGTGCCTCTTCTAGAAAGAGCAATCCTCTTCTTTGTGCTTCTGTAGTCTATGTCGCTCTGATCTCTTCTTGAAATCTGAGGGCCTCTTGAGCCGATTTCTCTATTGTCTCCACTTGTTCGTCCATGCTCATAGCCTTGAACCTGGTCATGTTTGGGTTGGCCATAATCTGTATTACCTCCTCCCAGTCCTGAGCACACTCTGTGAAAATTTCATCCTCAAATTTATCATGCGTGTATGGACAACATGATGATACCTATGAAGCATGTTGGAGGACTAGGCCTTTAGGGTCTTTCTTGCATAATCAGCCTGTCGGGAACCTGAATTCAAGTTGGCTCAACCCTTCTTGTTTGGCTTGAGGAGTTTCCTTTACCAAATAAAATTCCACATGGAAACCATAGGGTATGAAAACTTGCTTCTTGTCCTTGACTAGTGTGGTGTTATAGCTCTGTAGGATAGTCTGATAACAGATTTCTCCCACAATGAGCCAGATTGGGACGTGAGCAAGTAGTATATGTGGCACTCTGGTGGCCCTGAACACCCTGATGTAGGTTGACCGTTCATCTAAATGCCAGTGACCTACCTTCGCTACTATTTTCTTAGCTGTTGTGGATAATCTTAGGCATTCCTTTTTAAATGCAATAAAATGAATACGAGCAATGAATTCGTCGCAAATGAGTGCGTAGGATTTTTAATACCTGTTCTCCCATAGTATGCTGAAATAAACGTGGATAGGGAGCTCCACAACATGCCAGCTTAAATTCATGTCGGTGAATACATTTCTCGCACAGATCACATCGAGAAGGTATGAGGCCATGTGGACAGCGGACATTTCCCCTTCTTTCGGTGTCTAAGCCTATTGTACATAGATGCGAAATTGCTTGGAAATTTTCTCTCCCCAGTTGAAGCTACTTCCAGAGATCACCACTGTGTATTCCACGGGCATTCACGCTTCTGAAAACTTGGAGCAGTATTTCTCTCCATACAATCGGTAGATGAGAGCCATCAAATAGATGTATGGCTCCTTCAAGTTAACTTTCCCATACCAACCATTTCTCCAGTTCGTAAACTTCTTGTCCTCCTTCCGCCATGAGGCCATCAACCGACCGGTGTTGTGGAATTCGTAGAACTTCAGCATGAAGTCTGTGTTTAGCCTCTCCTCTGGGTCTCTAAGTTTGTAGTACTTATGGACTTCTATCAGAAGGAAAAATCTGACACACCCACCATTCTCATCGTTGATCAAACACTTACGCATGTCTGTATGGTCGATTAGCCACTTCAAAACTTCTATGCAAGGGAAAACCAGGGTTCTGCTGGCCACCATGTGCAAATATGACCGTTGGATATTTGGGAACACATGGTCATCGAGTTCCCTTACATCTGGGTCTTTGTGTGGAATACACTCCGAGTACTACTCCCAAATGATTATGTTCAAAAGGTCCCCCCATTGTGGGAGCATTACTTTGGATCCGGTGCTTGCTTCTGTATCACCGAATATCGAATGTTGGACAAAGGCTTTCTTTGTTGAGGTTTTTATGACCATCTCTACTCTGGGAGTGTACTCCAACTTCCTCACAGTACCAGGAGAATAAACTTCACCTTTTTTTGCTTCCTTTAGCTTGGGTGCTCTCGGCGAGCACCTGGTGGTTGGATTTCTCAGAGGCATTTTCCCTGCAACTTAGAAAATAGTTCGAGACTATGCAAAAAATGAGATGTATATATAAAAAATCATGACCACCAAATTGATAGATTTGAACACATACCTCTACTGGTTGTTTAACCTAGTCTTGATTAACCTAAAAATCAGCATAGTCTCGAGATGCTTGCTTTGCTTCTTCGGATGCTATGAAATTCAAACTTGTGCGCATAATGAAATTTTTCAATGTCATTCTAGAGATTTAAATAGGGATTAACTTACCTTGTTGCATCATCCATTCAATTCAGGTTATGAGTGTAGTTCTATTAAATCTGCCGCCAGATCTTCAAAGATGTTTTAAAATTAAATTTGATCATGGGTTGACAACGTAGGCGCGGGTTGTAATGTGGCCTATCAGTGATTTCAAATTTTTTTTGTTCAATCAACACACAAGGTAGCAACAGATGCGGGATGAAACATTAACTGGTCTATTAAATGTCATAATCTAATCATATCTTGTGTCAAAAACATCCAATTGTTTCACTAGTTCAACTGGTGAGTCGGGGGTTGGGGTTCTGCTTCGAAAACATTTCGTTGATATCTTCTTGCAAACGCTCCGACGCCGATCGAAATTTTCGTACATAGATGACATGGCAAAGTTGACTTGGAGGTGTGAATAGGACACATGGAACCTTAATATGATTCAGGATGAAACCAGGCTGTGCGACACCCCTATGCGACAAAGACACGTGGCACTTGATACCGACATCTTCATTTACTCAAGTCAATCAAAATCAAGACTTCCCTTAACCTATACATTCTAAACCTGATCCTATCTTGCCAATGCTGAAAAAGTATCGAGGATTAGTGATCAACGATAAACTTACCCAAGTGCTCTCAGATCGACTCTCTCGAAAAAGTCCCGATGCCGAAAGTGTATAGGGGATCGAAAATCGATGTTTTCTTTAATGCATAAAAAATCAATTGTTTTAATCTTTTTTCATATTTTCCCCGACCCTAAGCAAGCACATCGGTCATCATCTATCGGTGGTTTCTTTATGGATTTTGTCAATGTCTATCCCTCCTACTCTTTGCCGATGTCGATGGGTATCAACTATCTCTAGAAACTTTGGGGAGAATAAATCACACAAACCATCTCCACCTTTTGCTGATGTCGATGGGGCATGTGTAAATGTGTGGCCACTTTACCTTCTTGAATTTTTCCAACGTCGAACACCAGCGCGTTAGTCACAATGTTGACTACAGATTCGTAGTTCAGATGCAAGTTATTTTAGACACAAGGTTTCATTTAACAAGTTCAAACAAACCTTACTTGATTGATAAGATTCATGAAAAAAATAAAAAAATAAACCATCCCCCAAAGTAAACCCAAATTAGACAGTAAAAGAAAACAAGTGGTACCCAAAAAGTGATAAAATTTCATAAGGATTTTAGGGTGTGTTGAGCGCTCAACAGACCCATAAATGATCTAACCTCTATCACATTTCTTGGCACTATCCATCCTATAATGGCCTTTATCTTATTGAGATCAATTACTATCCTATCTGCTGAAATAATATGCCCCAAGTAGTGAATCTTATTTTGATAAAAGATGCACTTACTTAACTTGGCATAAAATTTATGCTCCCTTAAAACCTTTAGCACTATTCTTAAATGTTTCTAATGCTCCTCTTCAAACTTAAATAATATGAGAATATCATCTAAGAAAATATTTACAAACTTGTCCAGGTACTCCATGAACACTCCATTCATCAGAAACATAAAAATGGTTGGGAATTTGATATTCCAAATGGCACTATCATGATTTCATAATTCCCATACCTTGTTATGAATGTTGTCTTGCTGATATCTTCTTCCCTTATCCTAACTTGATGATAACTTGTTCGCAGGTCAATCTTGGAAAATATTATTGCACCTTTTAGTTGATCAAATAGATCATAAATCTTTCACAAAGGATACTTGTTCTTTATATCGACCTTATTCAATGGTATGAAATCACTACATAGCCTTAAGGTTCCATCTTTCTTCTTCACAAAAATAAATGGGGCTTCCCAAGGTGACACACTTGGGCGTATATAACCCTTCTTCAAAATTTCTTCAACCTGCATCTGCAACTCTTTCAATTATGGTGTGCCCATCATGTAGGGTTTCTTGGACATTGGGGTAGCTCTCGACACCACATCAATAGAGAAATCAATGTCCCTCTTTGGTAGCAATCCTAGTATTTCCCCAAAAACATCTTCAAAATATTTCAATACCATATGGTCTTCAATACTTGCCACTTTATCTCTAGCTAACTCTTCCATGTGGGATGCAAAAAAATGACATCCCTTCCTGAAACTCTTTTTCAGTTGCATGGATGAAATTTCTCTAGCAACTACATCTCTAAGAATTCCTTGAATATTTCCTTGTTGTCCATCCTCATCAAGACAAGTTATGGTTTTGTTGTAACAGTCTACGACAACATGGTGTTTTTCCAACCAATCCATGCCAATTAGAAAATCATATGAACCCAAAGGTATGATGTTCACATATGATTTTGTGTTGATTTCATTCATGTCTATTGGGAAATATTTAACCAACTCATTGATCTTTCTCTTAGCCCCTGTGGCTAACTGAACTAACCAATATTTCTTATGCTTAATCCTTTGTAAGTGAAATCTTTCAACAATGTTAGAGTTTATGTAACTATGGATAGCTCCAGAATCAATTAAAAAATTTTATGGGCTAGTTATCAATCTTACCTTCCACTTCAATAATGGGGGATTGATATTGTGATTTCTTGTTGTCCAAGGCTGCATAAATCCTTTCCATGCTTCCTCCCATGTCTTCCATTGTTTCAGGCTCCTAAAAGTTGTTGAAAGTCCTCATTATTTAAGCTTTGTGAGGAAGTCCCTATATAAGTGATTCTTCTCACATCCCCAACATTGTACAAGCTACTTCCTTGGCCTTTTCCCAAATGAATTTGTTGTTTTATGCTCATTTTGGGTTGAATGACCTTACTGATTTTCTTGGGAGTTATTTCTGAAAAAGGGTGGATTATTTCTTTTTTCCTTGATCCCTCTTTCTTTCCATCTTGTCATTCCAAGTCTTTTGGAAGACTAGTCTCCCTTTGCTCTTATCATAGAGATGATTTTCCATCCTTATGGCTTCCTCCGAAGTCCCGAGGTTATCATATTATATCTTGTCACTGTAGAAGGAGGATAACCCACTAAGAAACCTTTGGATTTTTACTTTCTCATCTTTTATGAACTCCACATACTTTAGCAAATCAAAGAACCTCTTCTCATATTCATCCATTGTCATGCTCCCCAACTTGAGTTCAAAGAAATATTTCATCTTCCTCTCATAGCTATGTTCAAAAAGGTATTTCTATTGGAAATATCCTTTGAACTACCTCCATGAGACCGTCTTATCATCAATATTCTAGGCTTGCTTAAGCTGATCCCACCACATGGTTGCCTTTCCTGGCAAGTGGTAGGTTGCAATTCTTGTTTCTATCATTGATGGGTAATCATGCAACTAGAACTATTTATTTATTTCCAACAGTTAGGCCTTGGCCTCTTCTCCCTTCCTATGCTCACCATTGAAATTTGGTGGCTTGATCTTCCCGAGTTAACCTTGTAATATGTACCCCTCAAGCCTTCCCCTCTATCCCTTGATAGGAGACACACTAAGGATGCTTTCTAGCCTTGAACTTGTATGATATCTCCTAGTGGATTTCCTTGGAGAGTGATGGCTTCCTGTTGTTGCAAGGAAATCCAAATCCAAGTCCTATAGGTGAATTTTGGAGTTTTTTCAATAGTTTTCCTATAGATCTAGGTTTGTCTTGGCTTGGGAAGGTTAAATAAAATCTATAGTTGGCATGTGCATCTTTGGTTATGTATCTCTTGGATCATTTGCATCATAATTGGGTTAAGAGGGTTCATATAGTCTTTGTCATCATTGGGTGACTTGCATTTATTTTGACTTGAAAATAGTGACCTTATAAAAAATGAGTTGCATTTCATTTTTTAGATTTGATTGTGTTTTTCATTCCTTGTTTCATTTACATCATAAGAAAAATTGAAAAGAGAATTGCATTTCATAGTCATTCTTTTAGGCATTTTGGGTTTCTATTGAAAGTTGCATTGATGCATTAGTCTAGGTTTTTTTGGAATTTGAAAGTTCTCGAGGAGTGCTTTTGTAGCTTCATTGTGTTGAGTGATTACTATTTTGTGTTTGAATTGTGAAGAAAAAACCTCTTGTTCATTTTCTTAGATAGAGTTCATAAAAACGAAAGTGCACCTCTTGCATTCTTCATGTTTTGATTTTCTTTGGATTGGAAAAGAGTAAAAAACATCATCAATTCCACTCCATACCTTTGAGTAATCAACATAACTAAAAATAAATTCCTAATTGAAAATAATTAGACATTTTATTTTTAGTAAATGAACATTATCTTAAGTCTAGGGCCTTGGTGTAGGATTGGAGAGTACACTCTCCAAGGCTATAAAACTGAAGTGGAAATTGACTAGTGAGTGAAAATCCATTAGTAGCAAGGGATTCTTGTTGGGAGAGCGCCTCTAATATAGGTGTCAAGCATGACACCAAGATAAGAAAGTGGAGTAGATATCCACTATTCACTTTTTTGGTGTGATTACTACATGTACGGGGGTTTTGGATTGAAGTGGCAAGTCCTCAAGGTGACACCACTTCTCTTTATACCTTCCAGTCAAGGACTTAGTCATGCATTCCCCATCCATACACATAGTCTTAACCCAGAACTGCTATGTCTAGTCAACGATTTTGAAGTGGTAAACTTAGTGGCTTTTCCTAGGGAATCACAATAGTGACTACAAGTGGGAAGTGCTTGTGGTACCTAATGAAAACATATAATATTCATTTCATCTCCCCTGGAGATTTCCAATATTCACAAGGGTACTTGGGCCTTGGGTGATCGTTGTGTGAGGATTACCAAAATTATCTCTCAAACCTTCACTAGTAGGTCTTGAGGACTTCATCTTCCCCAAAATTTTGGTTTTCAGAAGGTCCCTTTGACCATTAGTTTTCTTGTCTATCGAAGATTTTATATTTTCTAGGGTATTCTCTACGTTTGATTATGTCTAATTGGCCATGGGTTGTTGTTTTATTTGGCTAACAAACCTCTTAATTATCTCATAGATAATATGGAATTCCTTCTGAGATAGCGGAACCACTGATCCAAAAATCCTTAGATGTCAATTATTTCTTAAGTACACATTAAAAATCTGACCAGATTTAGGAAATGAAGATTGTCGTGACTATTTGCAAAATATCATGTGAAAACGTTTACTTATCCATGAACTTCATTAACTGATAAATATAATTTGCGGAAATAAGAGTGAAAAAATAGAGAAAAATAGAGACAATAAATAACAAATCTCATTACATGGTTCAATAACGGAGTTCACCCATCTTGGGCTATGTCTCTGGCTCCACTTCCAAACAATGACACCACTCTATCAATTCTCAAATGCTTGATATAATGATGAATTACAATGGAAAATTTGAATACACCCTTCAATTCTGCTACTCAAACCTAGAAACAAAGGTTACCACTAAACTCCTCACGAAATTCCGAGAAAAATGAGTATAAACTCGACTATGTTTTGAATAGGTGCTTAAAGACCCCCTTTTGCATGCATAAGGAGACTATGAGTCTCATACATAGAAAATGGAACTAATACTTCCATACAAAACACTTTTATATAGAACTAAAATCACCATCATATTTCTCTCGAAATTTTGAGAAAAATGAGTATAAACACTCTATACTTTTCTCAAAGAACTCTATAGCACACAAAACGAGGGAAATCTAAAATAGGAACACCTCTTGCATGCAAAACAAGGAAAATTCTCTATTGGAATGACTTTCAATGTACCATCCCTCCAACTTGGAACACATTTCCATCTTGGGATATGTGCCATCCTCTGCACATAATTCCATGCATCGTACCGTACTCTGCATCAATTTTTGTGCCAGATTTTATAGGCTAGGTTTGGGATCAAACCCCAACTGTGCACTAAATGTTAGCGAGATATTTGGTGGCATATTTGGCATTAGTTTGGTGACAATTAAGATTGGCGGAACATCCAGAAATGGCAGGTCGGCTTGGCCCAACCTCCATTGAATTATAACCATATAACAAAAACCTTAAATACAATTTATTGTAATTCTGTTACAATGGCTTGAACCACCCCAACGATAAGTCGTTGGAGTGTAAATTTGGAGGTTATAGGTTTGATTCCCATGGGGAACCAATTTTGATTCTTAACCCTCATTAGGATTTCCTTTGGTGCTACATAGCACCATGTGATTGGTCCATGTCATGCTCAACCATTCACTGTTGACGATGACTGGGAGATGACGTGTCTCTATCTGACTGGTCCATCCTTGCCACCTGTCTACCACATCACTGTATGATAGGCCACATGTGACCCTTTTAGTGTTTCCATGTGGACTGTACGGTCTTCCATGTCACCATGATGATGTCATCCTTTCAATTGTACATATGACACGTGGTAGCATGTGGGTTTGCCACATGGCACCCCTAATTTTTCCTTTTTCATTGTTTTCTTAAAAACCTTAAACGACCATAAATTCTTCATACGATGTCTATTTGAGGTGATTTATGCACCGTTGGAAATATCTCACCAGGATCTATGCAATGGATTCATTTTCAAGAGCATTTGGTTTGATCAAATTTTTAGCATTCCGGATCCTTCTATATCACACCTCCCCAATGAAGAATTTTGGACCTCCAAAAGTATGGATAATTCAGAAATGAAGTGAGGACACCTCACTTTTCCAATGTCATACATCCTTCCTACTTAGATAATGAGCACCTGACTCTCACAACAATAATGAAGACTAAAACAACATTGTTGACCAAGTTAACCATTCCCTTAAATTCAAAAAATCTGCCATTTATTGTTGCAGCTACTAAGCATACTTCAAATATTAGTAATAAACTGAACAACAAAAAGAGAATGAACCATCAACATATTTTACCTTCTTACTTGGAACACCATCAACCAAAGGACTTGTTTTACTTTCAACCATAAGATGTAAACCTAAATCCTAGATACTAGCATAACTAGCATTTTCATGTGCCTTGTAGTGACAACTATCAAATTCGTCTTCATCTGATGAGATCTCACAATGAACTCAATCCCATCTTTGAAAAGATGATATTTTTTATGTTCCCTATAGAAAAAGGCCTTCCTATCATACAAGTATGGACTTCCCAAAACCATCCCGCAAATCTCAAGTGGAACAACGTCTAACTCTACCTCATCGATGAAACTGGATGTGATCTCAATTTGTAACTTACATTGCTTAGTTACCTGAAACTAAGCATTATAAAAA
>JASDQU010187950.1:0-20460 GCA_032191745.1 Picea mariana
CAGATGTAAGAAGACCTAATAGAAGCTTTCGCTTCTAGAAGGATCTTCCTCTAGATGCTTCTCTTAATAGACATATTTAGTATAAATAAGGATCGAGGGTATGAAAACCCTAGCTTGGAGATTATTGTAACAGAGCGTTGCTCGACTGGAGGTTTCCCCCTCGAAGAGGCCTGTGAACATTGCTTTCTGAATCAAAGTGATTTTCTATTGCTATTTCATATATCATTTCTGTGTATTGTGAAGATTATGCTGGATATTTTAATGTTAAGCTGCCATTTCTAGCATTTTATTTATGTTCTGCATATTTTATATATCTAGTATCTTGCATGCTATATTATTCTGGTGTTTATTGACAAGTAACATTATATAACCATTGTCATTATTGGAATCATTGACTTCGTCAATAATTACTACTGTGTATGCTCAAGTACATTAAATTTTGATGGTCATTGATTTATGAAGTATTAACCACTATTGTATGTACTAGTTTCATTTTTGTCTTGTCTCGCAAGCATGTGCCTTTTCTGTGGTTATTCTTTACTTGACTATCTTCTGGGTGGTAATATGTGAAGGGAAAACTTGTCATAATCCTTTGAGCCCTTTTCCTTTCAAACCCCAGATTGCCAGGGACATCTCCCTTGGGCTTAGCCACCCTAAATAGAAAGGACCTCCCCATTGTGGTGACATTGGGTGAGGTAGGTCCTTGTTACGCCAGTTTGACCCTTATCCTCTATCCTATGACCTAAACTAGAAACTGAGCGATAACAGAAACCAAAGGGATGTATCTGAACAAATGGAATCTGAACTTCAGTCCAGAGAATGATATCCCCTTTTCTATTCTAGTATGGGTTAGGCTCCCCTTCTTACCCCTCCATTGCTAGAATGAGAAAACAAGAAAAAATATAGGCAACGCTCTGGGAAAGTTCATCAATCGAGCTAAACCACAAGATGGACTACAGTCTTGTGTAAGGTTGTGTGTAGAAGTGGATCTGGAAAAAGGGATTGCATAAGCAATACAGCTCATTCTGGATGGTTGGTCTTACATCCAAATGGTGGATTATGAAAAACTCCCATTTAAGTGCAAATACTATCATGAATATGGCCATTTTGCCAAAAAATGTCGTAAGGAGACCCAGGAGCATCCAGAAAACAAGGCTTCTGAGTAGTGGCAAAAAGAAAAACAAAAAAAGTGATGACTAGAGAAGGAAACTTGCAATAGGAGAAAAAAATCAACTCCAAACCCCCCTCGCCAAGTAAAGGGAAATCTACAATATAGATCGAAGATGAAATCGAAAGCAACAAAAACAAGCTTGAACCCTTGGAAACTTTGGATCCAGAGTTGGTTAGCTCAAACAAAAACACAGAAGAAGACACCCATGATCAAGATGCAGTTCTTGAGATCCACCCAGAAGATCCAGACACCCAACACCAAGTTATTCATCAAACAGAGGAGGAAGAAAGTCAAGAAGAATCCGAAGAATAAACGGATGTAGAAATCCTAAAGAAAATTCCAACCACAAAAGAAGGAAGGAGAACAAATAAAGCAAGAAGAGAGAAAGCGACTACCCAGGACAAAGATCTAGGAACCCAACCAACATTGGAAGAAATCCTCAGGAAAGAAGGGAAAAATGGAAAAGCCCAACCAGCAAAGGGGCAGTCTCAGCCCACAAAGAGACGGGCACCAAAGAACAATAGTAAGTAATGAAGGTAATCTCCTGGAATTGTAGAGGTCCGAGCCAAAGGGAAAAAAAGGAAGCCATGGGAAAGCTAATCTGGATAGAAAAGCCCCAAATCCTCTTAATTCAGGAGACAAAACTCCAGGGCAATGAGGACCTAAGAGAAATGAAACAAAGTTGAAATCCTAGTAGTGGAACAATGATGAATGCAAGGGGTGCCTTGGGAGGGATCTGTACAATGTGGAACACTCAAATATTCAAGGAGGAACAAAGGGTGGACTCAACTCATTGGACGTTGGTAAAACTAAAGAACCTCCAAACAAGTATTATCTATCATATCTACAATGTTTATATGCCTAACAATTATTGGGAAAAGAGAGATTGTTGGGAAACGCTAATGAATTTAAAAGAGTTGGATGCTCAAGAGAAGTGCATTATAGTCGGGGATTTCAATACTAATTTACACCAAGGGGAGAAAAAGGGTGGGTCCTCTGTAAGAGATAAGTTGAGGGAACATTTGGAGGATCTGATCTCAAAGCTAGATCTTTGCGATGTTCAGCCCTCCAAAGGAAAATATACTTGGAACAATAAAAGGACAGGGGTGGGCCATATAGCTGCTAGATTGGACCGCTTCCTTATCAACAACCCTCTCCTTTTCCTCTCACTTACCATCTCCTCCCAAATTTTCCCTTGGGGAATATCAGACCATCGACCTATACCTCTTAATTTTGCAAATATCGAAAATCGCGGCCCCATTCCTTTCATATTCAACCCTCTCTGGATGGATTTGTTGGACTTCCTCCCCTTAATCTCCTCAGCCTAGTCTACATGGGTGAATGGAACCCCAATGTATATTTGGGAACAAAAACTGAAAAAAACAAAGCAATCTTTAAAGGACTGGGCAAAAGCTTCCCTCATAAGCATAAAGGAACAAGTAAAGTGACACAAACATAAATTAGAAGAGCTTCACATTGAAATGCAAGACAAGGAAGTCCTCCAAAAACACTAGGAGTAGGAGAAAACTCACTTCCAAAACTACTTAAGGGCAGTACACAATGAAGAAAAGGAATGGAGACTAAAGTCAAAAGCCCTATGGCTACAAGTAGGAGACAAAAATACATCCTTTTTCCTTAAGAAAGCCAAAGCTAGACAACATAAGAATTTAGTAGAAAAAATTAAAACAACCTCAGTGGAGATAATTAACTCCTTTGACGAGATAAAAAAAGAAGCCTCTTCACATTTCAAAACTCTCTATACCCAGGAACGAGAAGATAATAAAGACCAAAGGTTGCAGTTCATGGAGTCAATCCCTCAGTTGATAACGAACCAAGATAATCAAGCTTTGACAAAGAAAGTCACTAAAGAGGAAGTTAGAGCGACAATATTCCACTTCGATCCAGATAAAGCACCCAAGGCAGATGGATTTACTCCTCACTTCTATAGACAATGTTGGGAAATAATTAGAAAGGACCTACTCTGCATGATTAGATACGTCCAATCGACATGCAAGATAGGAGGATCCACCAATACCTCTTTCTTTTCGCTGATCCCCAAAGAAAAAAATGCAAATAGTTTTGATCATTTTCGACCCATCTCCCTTTGAAATGTCTCCTACAAAAGTCTCACCAAAATAATTTCCAACAGGTTAAAACATCCCCTCCCAAGGATTATCCTCCTAAACCAAGGGGGCTTCATGACTCAAAGACAAATTTGGGACAACATAATCCTAGTCCAGGAAGCAATCCATACCAGTGTAATGAATAAAGGAAAAGGAATGATCATCAAAATTGATATGGAAAATGACTTTGATAGAGTGAAGCATGAATTCCTCTATGAGGTGATAAAAAAATTCGGATTCTAGAGCCCCTTTATCTCCTAGATCAAGGCTTGTATTTCATCCCCGGGGATAGCACCATTGATTAACGGCCACCCAGATACATTCTTCCAACCCTCAAGAGGTATCAGACAAGGGTGCCCTCTCTCTCCGTTGTTGTATGTAATCATGGCATAAATTTTAAATAGAAGGCTGGAGCAAGAAAGGACAACTAGAAATATATTGGGCCTGAAAATTGCTAGGGGAGTTAGAAGGATAAATAAATCACAATTCGTTGATGACACTCTTGCCCTTGGGGGAGCCTCCCAAACAATGGCTCGAAGATTTAAACTAGTCCTAAACCAGTATGAACAAGCCTCGGGAGGGCTTATCAACAAACTTAATAGCTAGATCTACACATGGAATGTAAAAGCGGGAACAATGGCAAGAATATCCCACATCCTCCAATTCCCCTTCACGATGGACTAGAAATACTTCAAGTATTTAGGTACGTCGATCAACATCAAAGCCCTCCCTGGGAGGCATGGCAGAGGATCCTCCAAAAACTAAACGATCAATTTGAAATATGGGGAGTCACGTGGTTAAACCCAGTAGGTAGGGTTGTCCTAATAAAAGAAGTTCTCTCATCCTTCCCAATATTCTGATTCTCAGCACTCTACGCTCCAGTTGGAATCAAGAAATAACTGGCCAAAATCGCAAGAAAATTTCTCTGGCAAGGAGGCAAGAATAACGAAGAAAAATTCCATATGGTTAATTGGGTTATTACTTGTGCCCCTAAAGAAAATGGTGGGTTGGGCATAAGAGATCCGGAAAATATAAACTCATCTCTGGGAGCAAAGGTATTCTGGCGTGTAATCACAGGTGGAAAAGAATGGTGGAAAAAAGGACTCTGGAACAAGTACCTGGCCAAAAACAGAAAAACATGAGTGGAAGAAGTAGACATCGGACAAGTAGGCTTGTCGACCTGGAATCTTATTTGGGCATCTGTTTCGTTAATACAATCCCACCTCAATTGGAACCTAGGGAATGGAAAAGAAATCAAGATTTGGGAGAACAATTATTTAGAGAGAGGGATCCTCTCAAATATCCCCTCATTGAATCAATTCAAGATCTGGCTATCCTCTGAAGGAAGATCCACCCTCTATGATATCTCAAATTGGAATTCGAACGGTAATTAGGAAAGTTGGAATTTGGGTGAGGTGCCTCCGTTCCTAAGAGAAGAGTCCAAACAGTTCCTCCTAGAAATCTTTGAAACTTCCCTAATCGGCCCTAGTCAAAAGGATGACAAAAGCTGGGGAAAAGAGGGGTATACAGTGAAATCAGGATACAAGCAGCTCATAGAAGGTTGTGATATCCCAACCAAATCAGTCATCTGGAAAGATATATGGAACCGAAACAACCTTCCAAAAACAAACATCTTTTGTTGGCAACTGGCTCATAATAAAATCCTAACATGGGAGAATTTGAACAAAATAGGATTTATGGGCCCGTTCAAGTGTTCATTGTGTGCTAATAGCCTGGAAAGTACTCATCACTTGTTCCTATATTTCAATTTAACCAGACAGGTGATGAACAACGTTTATCTCGAATTATTCCCCCAAATTTCTAGGACAACAAGCAGTAGAAGCTGAATAGGCAAATGGGAGAAACATTACAAAGGAAGGCTTTGATAAAATTTGTTTGCTGGAAAATTTGGCTGGCAAGAAATAAAAGGATTTTCAAAGGAAAAACCATTTCGCCCCTAGTAATAGCGATAAATTCCATTGATCAACTAAGTGAATTCTTGTCGACCAAGAAAACAATCACCCATGCAGGGGATCCATTGAGAAAAGAAGAAGAAGCATGGCTAAAAAAACTAAACCTTGAGGAAGCCCCACCCTAATGTGTACCAAAAAATAATTCATGCTGGCAGCTTCAGTACACTCCTCAAGAGTTCACGAATTAGTTAAATACTCAAAAGAGTCATGTTCTATGTTTTGATGGTGCTTTTAAAGGGAACCCATGGGAGGCAGGTGCAGGAGGGGTTTTGTTCGACCCTAGAGGACAAAGGATGATTACTTATTCATGGAATCTAGGAACTACCACAAACAATTCAGTAGAGGCTTATGCACTTCTCAAAGGGACCCAAATAGCAAAGGAACATCAAATTAACAAGCTGACCATAATAGGGGACTCCAAGATGATCATCAAGTACTTCGTTAAAATCACAAACCCAAAGAACTAAATGCTCAAGAGAATCATCGACAAAACTAGGGACACAATCTCGAGCATGTGCCCCTGCTTCTACCATGTCCATCGAGTCAGCAATTGGAGAGTAGATGAACAGGCTAAGAAAGCCATAAGTAAAGGCACAGGGCACTTGGAAATTCAGGGTAGGTCCATGTTTCTAGCCCCCCCTTAACCATTACAATGCCCCAGCTCATACACGTCGGCATCCCACCCAGCAACAAAGCACAGATGACTCTCCAACACAACAACTGGTCAGGACGAACTCCCAACAAATCCGGAAGATCAGTGCACTTTGACAAATCCAGGAATGTGAGTAGTATGACGCAGCATGAAAACATGGATTTTTAGTGCAAAAAAGGGTTCATCCCCCATTGGATCGATCACATGAGGTCACTTACACCTCACTCCTCCTCCCCTCCCCTTATCCTTTCATTAATGGAAATCGCGCTAACAGATTGGAAAATGATTGAGGTAAGGCTCCAAAGCATGCAAAAGATGGCACGGAAGCACACTTCGTCATAGGGGAGTCATCTAGCACATTCAAGAATGGATGTCACATCGGAAATTCAAGGAGGTCAAATCCCGATTCAATGTTTAGACACCCACAGGAAGGCAAGTGACTCAAAAATAAATACAGAAGATAGGAAGAGCCCCATAATTTAAAGCCAGGGTGCAGAACACAGAAATCATCAGACAGGCATAGTCAAGGTGAAGGCCATAAATCAAGAGCACGGTGAGAGTATAGGTTTGACAAAAGGACATAACAAGAACAACTAGAGTGGATGAATTACACAGGAAGATAGAAAAAGGATGTAATTGGTATTAAATTATTTGAGCAATATCTTAGGCAAAATAGAAGCTGTCTAAAAAAGCTTGGCCAGAGCCCAACAACACTCGCAATGCCTTCGTCCAAGTAGTATCAGTGGAAGAGCAGGAGAAGTTTACACCAAAATTCTCAAACAATTCACGTCATCCAGTGGAATTGCCAACATGGATCAGCACCGAGGACAGGATGACTGAGAGGACGAAATGGTGGATGAAAATTTCCTCACTACCCAGCATCTAGTGATCTAGGTGGATATCGGTGGCCACCCACCTTCTCCAACTGGCCCAAAACACGTTTCTAACAATTTTGGTAATTTACTATTTTTAGCAGTTTTTAACTTCCGGGGCCATTTTGAGGCCCTAAACGATGTTTTTTGAGAAAACGAGGAGCAACATGGATCATAAAACAATGTTTTTGACCCAAATGTATTTCTCGGATAGATCTTTCCAACGAGCTATCATACGCCTAAAACGGAGGTCGTATGCAAAAGTTACGACCCCGGGAAGTTGATGCACCAACTTACCCAAACAGGGCCCACATGACTTTTGGTGCTTCATCTCCCAGGGTTAGGTTTTTGGATGTCTAGGGTTTTTGTCATTCCTTCTTATTGTAAAAATGCCTTCAAAGCCTCATTGTAATCATCTTCTCATGGATGCGAGTAGCCATCACATCTGTTCTCATAAATAAGCTACCACCATTCTAGCGAGTCTTTCACTCTGTATTTTACAGTGTCTATACATTTATTTCGCTAATAGAAATCATGTATTACTGTCTACCTGTGTTTATGGTTGCATCTCTGATACATTTTTATTATATTATTGAATATCTTCAATATCTCTGTTCATTTATTTATTATATCTCCGCTCTCATTTCGTGCCGAGAATAATCCGGATCATCTGGCCATGTGCCTGGATTCACATAGCACCACCCTAAATTTTACATTGGAAACCCTATCTCAACATCGAGCCTTGATCAACTAGCTCCAAGACGAGGTTGATTTCTTGAGAAGGCAAGGGGAAAGACTCGAGGAATCGCATGGAACCAGAGCCCAGGATGTAGCAGGACAAACCCGAAGTGAAGAATGCGAGAGCAGAGACATCCCAATCATCCCAGATCTGAACGTCGCTCTGGACATGCCTCCAGAAGAAGCACCAGATCAAGCTCCAGAGGAAAACAAGCAATAAGATTCGCCAACAGTCCCAATTTTTTGTAACAATGGCTATGCCAAATCACAGTTTGTAAGAAATAGCTAGACTAGTTAGTCTTTATTAAATAGTAGCAACAATTTTTGGGAACAGGCCCAAGTAGTAAGCTTTCGGATTTACTAGTTGTTGGGTCATTGACCCAACACCCCTTTTTTTGTAAATTAGCGACTTCGGTTGTGCCTTTTTATATATAAAACATATTTCGGTTTCAATAAAAAAAAATTGAATAAATTCAAGTTCACCTTATAATTTGTTTTCTATATGAGTGAGACAACAGAAAATTACTCTAGAAATAAAAGGCCCATGTATTTTAAACTTATCACACACACACACACACACACACACACACACACACACACACATATATATCAGCTTCATTAGTGATGAATAAGATTGAGGAGCTGGAAAAATGGATTTTTTATTTATTTATGTAGCCCAAACAACCAACTCTTCCAACACCTAGAGGAAAATAGGCAATCATGTCATTTTTTTAAATTTAAAAGAACAAGAAATAACATGAACTAGTTTTTATTACATAAATTTGTAACTATGAAAAACTTCCCTAACCTTTACATGTTTCAAAAGGAAATCTTAGCATTAGGACCTATTTTTCTCTCTCTACCATAGTTAGGGCCCTAGGCTCATCCAGTTTGTGCAAAACCACCTAATGTCACCTTGAATACCACTTTGGGGGTCAAAAACCCCAAATATAGGGCATGTGTCATGGTTGGAGGCCTTGTTCATGGTGCTTAAGGCCCAAAAGTTCCATTTCCTATGTAAGGTCATTTTTTTCTTTTTAACCATGCTTTAGGCCCCTAGACCCATCACTACTACCTAAAACCAATTAATGACAACCATATCCCACTTAGAGGCCAAATATCACATAGAAATGTCTTATGTGGTGTTTCAATGCATCTTTCATCATAATTGAGCACAAAAAACTTCATTATATTTTGAAGGACCTTGTTATACTTCTTTGACCATTATCAAGATGGAAAGACCCATTATTATTAGCAAAAAAATCATATTGTCCCCTGATAAACCATTCATAATCAAAAAACTCTCAAGAGATGTAATGTTTTGTGGATTGTAGGTGTTTTTCATGGTGATTGAGATCAAGAAGTGTCAATTAGGAAAAAGGTCATTGTTGTCATCCTATTACCTTGGTTAGACTTATAGATCCATTCACGGTGCATAACTAACCTAATCATGGTGCAAAATTAAACTAATTGTGGCAGTTCAAGGATTTGTCCATGATGCTTGAGCTTGACAAGAAAGGTTTAGGGAAAATTTATCTTGTTTCCATCCCCTAACTATGGTCAGGAACTCAATACCTCATAACGAAACCAATATTCAACTTAGATGTAAAAAAAACCTTGGAGAGGGCTCGTGTCATTTTCCCTACGTGTCGTTCATGGTCCTTGACTCAAGAAGGTTTAATTATGGATTAAGGTCATTATTTCCCCCTAGACCATGTTTATTCCTTAACACACATTTCCACTGCACAAACCTACTCATAGTTATTGTATCCCACTTGGAGGCCAAAGACCCCTTACAAATTTCATGCATGTTGGTTCAAGTATTGTTCAAGGATCTTCATCTCGAGAAGATTTAATAAGATCCAAAGACACTTGGTTTTAGTCTTTGATGATGGTCAAGGTCTTAAAAACCACCTGTTCTCCTATGTGGTGGTCTAAGGATGTGTTAATGGTTCTTGGAACATACACATTATGTTTAGGTCCCAAGGTTGTTGTTTTCCTCCGCTAACCAATGTCAAGGGCCCAATGATGTTGTTTCCCTACTATGACTATAGTCAAGGACTCAATACCCAACTACAGTGCATGAAACGTCTTAATGACACTCATATCCAACTCCTAGGGAAAACACCCCTTAATGAGGAATCATGTCACTATGTCTAGGTTTCGTTCATAGCACTTGAGATAAAAAAGGTTCAATTAGGGTTTAAGGAACATGTTTACTCCTTGACTATGTTTACGAATCCAAACCCCATTTATAGTATTCAAAACCTACTCATGGCACTCGTATCTCACTTGAAGGCCTAAAAAGAACCCATAAAAAGGACTGATGTGTTGGTTCAAGGACTCATTCCAGTCTCTTGAGCCTGAAAAGATTCAACAATATCCCAAGGCACTTGTTTTCCTTCCTTGACCATGTTCAAGGCCTTGCAATCCATCCTTGATGAAAAAAAAAAATCATAATGGCATCCATGTCCAACTTTGATGGAAAAGACCTCCTAACAAGGGTTTGTGTTATGATTTTTGGATGTTGTTCATGGTGATTGACCTTTAGAATCAATGTTTATGGACTAAGGCCAAATTTTGAGTTGGCACCTATGGGACTATAGGTTCTTAGTTTGAGTTGGCACCTGTGTCTGAGTTTATATGATGTTAGAGAGACCTTAGCCTGGTTAGAAATCCTTTACCTAAGTGGATTTTTAGCCCCAACTCGGGGGTGAGCCAATGCTGAGAGTTTATGAGTGGTGTGATCTAAGGCTGGGAGGAACATGGAAGGTTTGCACGTAGTTGGTTTTCTTTTTACTAAAGATAAGTGTCTATTGTGTGTTAATTTATGTGTTAAGTTAATATTTATTCATCTATTCTTATAGGTTTTCTTGTATTTGTATATAGTTGTTATTATTTTGCATAAATATATGCACTTGCATATAAATTTAACTAATTAAAATGTATCAAAGTTCAAAATTTTGTGGGGCATTGCCCAACAGGAGCCTGGGAATGCTACACGGATAATCAAGATAGTTTTTCTCGCGTTGGCTCCCCTTCCACTAGCCTAGAAGCTCCACAATCAGAGCCTTCAACTCCTTTTAACTCCTATTCCAGAGATTCTATGTTAGGTCTTGTTTTTGAAATGTGGAGTGAGATACCAAACATGAAATTCAACTTTGAGCAGCTCAATCAATGAATTTTTTGGCTCGTGGAGCTACAAGCTGGCACAACTCTTGAACGACTGGCTCCGAGAATGATTGCTAATGACACCACTATGTTATGCTCCCCTCTTTCTCTCCCAGCAAGAAATTCTACTCACCAAGGATAGGTTCTACATCATGAATAATTGTGTTCTTATCTTAGTATACAATTTTGGTCTTAGCTTATTTCCTATAGCTCCTGATAGACTATCATTTTAGTTGAAATATTTAGACGCAGAAAAACTCTAAGACTGAACTACTTTTTTACCTCTCAAGATGATGATAAGCTTGAATATTAGTTGTGGCGAGTTGATTTCCTTCTATGGCGACCTTGTGAGCGACATATGATTTGTATGGATATGACATTTTATAGCAGGTAATTCAACTAAAAGCATCCAAAGAAAACTGGAGCCCACTAGTCTAAATCACATTTCTTATTTATCATGGAATACAATTCATGCATGAGTGTTCTATGTATGTTGTCACTTCAATGTAAATATCATAGAAATTTCTATTATGTTCATTATTTTAATTTTTTTTTGCTTTATTTTTCTTCTATTATATTAAATGATTTTTTAAAATAATATCATTCTTTTGTACTATTTTTTGTGTTTTGCTAAATTTAAAAAGAAAATATTTAATGTTTTTATTTTTCTTCTATTTTGTTAAATGATTTTTTTTGTGTTTTGTTAAATTAAAAAAAATCTTATTTACTATTTTTATTTTTTCTTCTATCTTGCTAAATGACATTTTCTTCTATCTGGTTAAGTGATTTGTTTTCTTTACATTATTATTTTTTAATCTTATCTATTCTTCACAAAAGCAAGATAATGAGAGTTTTGTGATTTTTTTTCTTTATTTTATTTTATAACAAGAGATGGACACTGGCTTTCTTGGTTGCTTCTAGCTGCGGGTTCATCTCACACGGTTTGAAGGGTCACTGTTGATATTCTTAACAGTTTTATTAAATGTTGATATTCTTAACAATTTTATTAAATGTAATGAGCATTTTCTTTTACTTTATTGACGGCTTCCTAATCTAAAAAGATCGACGCTACAAAATAATGGGAAAATTATTAGCGATGGAACATTAGGGTTTATGATCGAAATGGAGACTTTATCTTTGATAATCACAGAGATGTCAAATCTGTCGGGTGACATGAGTAACATGTCAAAGTTGAGAATACTCTCACCTTTCAGATCTGCATAAACTTTAAGATTTTGAGGAAATTATAGATTATTGATTGTCCTATGTTGAGGAAGTTCCCAAAGAATTTGGTAGTAGAAGGGCATTTCCTTCTTTCAAAATGTTTTCACTTGTTTTGTTATTTTTATCTTTGGATTGGAAGAGTTACCCATGATAGAAGAAGTGGCAATGACTTTACTTTTTATTATAATGATATGTCATTGGCTAAAAAGTTATTTAAATTTTAAAAAAAACATTTCAAAAATTAAAAATTTATAACAACTTAATAGTAATAAAAAATTTAGAAAACCATAAGACAGACAATAAAATAAAACTAGTGACAATGTCCGAGGTGGACAGCGAAAGAGATATAGAAGCTCTAACAAATTACATGGACTCCATAGAAGGTGAAGGTAGGGGGTATGTTCTTTATGGAATGGAGACGTGGGGAACTGATTTTTCCTTTTCAATTTTAGCCTTAATTCAAGGATAGTGATATCAAATATTTTGAATTTGTATTTTTTTATTAGATTTCCAATAACAATTATTGATATAAAATATTTTGAATGTATAATTTTTTTATTAGATTTTCAAGATTATTTAAGTGTAAATTTGGTAATTTTTTTAAGGTCTTTTATTTTTTGTTTTTTTTTGTCGGAATCTCGCTATGTAAATCTTGACAAAATCGTTATTTTTTGTTGTTTAAATTGTATTTTTGAATGCATGAATGGAATGGTTGTTTTTTGTTGTCTAAATTGTATTTCCTAATGCATAAATGGATTCAGCCTACTAAAAATCCTTTCCTTACTCAAATCTGCAGATGCAACCATTCCTCACCAGATTTAGGAAAAATCAAATGGAAAAATGGTAGGAGAAGAGCCAAAAGGTAGAATGTTTAGACTAAGCTTTATTTTAATTATAGAATTTTTTTTCCTTTGAAAGTTATAATACTATTAAAGTTTTTTATTTACAATTTTTGAGTTTTGATGGAAAAGAAATATCTTTTTGTATAATGTTGTCATTTAGTCTAATAGTGATATGATACTTTTCCTCTAAATTATAATGCATATGTTCACTTTAAGACATAGATTTAATACCTAAATGTCAATTTATTGAAACAAATTTGTATAGTTGTAGGTAACAATAGCTCTGGATTTTTTTTTAATTTATGTAGCACAAACAACCAACTGATCCAACACCTAGATGAAAATAGGCAATCATGTCATTTTTTAAATTTAAAAGAACAAGAAATAACATGCACTAGTTTTTATTACATAAATTCATAACTATGAAAAACTTCCTTCACCTTTATTCCTTCACCTTTACATGTTTCAAAAGGAAATCTTAGCATTAAGACCTATTTTTCCCTCTCGACAGTAGTTAGGGCCCTAGGCTCATCCACTTTGTGAAAAAAAACCTAATGTCACCTTGAATACAACTTGGGGGGTCAAAAACCCCAAATAGAGGGCATGTGTCATGGTTGGAGGCCTTGTTCATGGTGCTTAAGGCCCAAAAGTTTCATTTTCCTATGTAAGGTCATTTTTTTTTTAAACATGCTTTAGGCCCCTAGACCCATCACTACTACCCAAAACCAATTAAGGACAACCATATCCCACTTAGAGGCCAAAGATCACATAGAAATGTCATATGTGGTGTTTCAATGCATCTTTCATCATAATTGAGCACAAAAAACTTTGTTAAATTTTGAAGGACCTTGTTATACTTCTTTGACCATTATCGAGATGGAAAGACCCATTATTATCAGTAAAAACATCATATTGTCCCATGGTAAACCACTCATAATCAAAAAATTCCCAAGAGATGTACTTTTTTGTGGATTGTAGGTGTTTTTCATGGTGATTGAAATCAAGAAGCGTCAATTAGGGAAAAGGTCATTGTTTTCGTCCTATTGCCTTGGTTAAACTTATAGATCCATTCACAATGCATAACTAACTTCATCATGGTGCAAAATTAAACTAATTGTGGTAGTTCAAGGATTTTTCCATGATGCTTGAGCTTGAGAAGAAAGGTTTATGGAAAAAATATCTTGTTTCCCTCCCCTAACTATGGTCAAGAACTCAACACCTCATAACGAAACCCATATTCAACTTAGATGTAAAACAAAACCTTGTAGAGGGCTGATGTCACTTTTCCTACGTGTTGTTCATGGTCCTTCAAGTCAAGAAGGTTTAATTAGGGATTAAGGTAATTATTTCCCCTTAGACCATGTTTATTCCTTAACACACATTTCTAGTGCACAAACCTACTCATAGTTATTGTATCCCACTCGGAGGCCAAAAACCCTTTACAAAGTTCATGCATGTTGGTTCGAGTATTGTTGAAGGATCTTCATCTCAAGAAGATTCAGTAAGATCCAAAGACTCTTGGTTTTAGTCTTTGATCATGGTCAAGTTATTAAAAACCATTTTTTCTCTTATGTGGTGATCTAAGGATGTGTTAATGATGCTTGGGAAAGACACATAATGTTTAGGTCCAAAGGTTGTTGTTTTCCTCCACTAACTAATGTCAAGGGCCCAATGATGTTGTGTCCCTACCATGACTATAGTCAAGGACTCAAGACCCAACTATAGTGGATGAAACATATTAATGGGACCCATATCCAAATCCTAGGGAGAAGACTCCTTAATGAGGACTCATGTCACTATGTCTAGGTTTCGTTCATAGCACTTGAGATGAAAACGGTTCAATTAGGGCTTAAGGACATTGTTTACTCCCTTGAATGTGTTTAGGAATCCAAACTCCATTTCTAGTATTCAAAACCTACTCATGGCACTCGTATCTCACTTGAAGGCCTACAAAGAACCCATACAGAGGATTGATGTGTTGGTTTAAGGACTCATTCAAGTCTCTTGAGCCTGAGAAGATTCAACAATATCCCAAGGCACTTGTTTTCCTTCCTTGACCATGTTCAAGGCCTTGCAACCCATCCTTGATGAAAAAAAAAAGATCCTAATGGCATCCATATCCAACTTTGATGTAAAATACCTCCTAACGAGGGTTTGTGTTATAATTTTTGGATGTTGTTCATGGTGATTGAACTTTAGAAGAAATGTTTAGGGACTAAGGCCAAATTTTTTCGTTCCCTTAGATATTAACACCCTTGTTCCCTCCCCCACAACCATGTTTACACCTCAAAGCCCCTTTCTAGTGCGCAAAACCTACTCATGGCACCCATATCATGCTCAAATGCTAAGAACCCCAACCATGGCCCCAAGAATGATTCATGGTGTGGGTCCATAACACATTCTTCTTTAGGTCGTGTGTTGTGGCCTAATCATGGTGCCCATATCCCTCTAGCAAGCTAGAGAAAAAATAAAAGGGTCTTATGTGGTCATTTGAAGATGCATTCAACACCGTAGCCTTAGTATCTTTGAGAGTAATAAGTGTCATTTATGGAAATTGAGTGCGACAAGTGTCATGTAGGGAATAATACCCATTATTTTCCTCTTGTGACCTTGGTTGTACTTGCAAATGCATTCTTGGTGCACAACTAACCTAGTGATGGTTCTCATAACACCCTTGGAGGTGATTGCTAGCCAATATATGTCAGATATTGAGGTTTGAGGACTCATCCATGGTGCATGAGAAGAAATTTTTAGGGCCACAAGATCTTGTTTTCATCCCCCAATTATGTTCACATACCCAAGACCCATCCATGATGCCAAAAACCTCACAATGGCACCCATATTCAACTCAAATGTTACAGACTCCCTATAGAGGGTGCTTGCCATGCTTTCTAGGTGTTGTTCATTATGCTTGAGATTGGAAATGTTCAATTAGATCTTAGGAACATTGTTTCCATGTTGACCATGTTTATGATTAAACACACATCTCGAGTGCAAAAAACATACGAGTATCCCACTAAAAGGCCAAAGACCCTATACAAAGTTCCTAGATGTTGGTGTGAGTACCTTTTCAAGGTTCTTGATCTAATGAAGATTCAATAATATCCTAATAAACTTTTTTTTTTAGTATTTGATGATGGTTAAGGCCCCATAAGCCATCCACAGTCATGCATGGTGGTATGAATTTAAGAACTGATCAAGCTCTGATACCATGTAGAAATTGTTGCACACCGACAAGATCTAGAATCTAATTGAAAAGTGATACAATATCAATTAAGAAGAAGAAAATACAAGAGAATAATAAATCAATCTCAATTCTCATTAACCTTTGAAAGAATAACAATCATCCAAGGATGAATGAATAATCCATACAATACAATGCAATAGAATGTAATATATAAGAATTAGTCATGCAACTATGATAGGCTTAACTACATGCAAAGTGGAGTGAACTAGATCATGCATGCAATGTAAAGTAAAGGAAATAATGCATGAAAAGTTGAGTGAACTAGCTCATGCATGTGAAGGAGAGTAAACTAGCCCATGCATGTGAAGTAGAGTAAACTAGCTCATGCATGCAAAGCAGAGTGAACTAGCACATGCATGCAAAGTAAAGTGAACTAGCTTATGCACGAAAAGTAGAGTAAACTAGCTCATGCAAGTTGTAACACATCTGACCCCCTAATTCACTCTCAAGTTGGTGGGATATTCAAAAATTTCCTCTTCTCTTAAAGAATACGCTTGGAGCTTCACGAAAATCCACTCATCCAATGTCCTATCCCAACTAATTTTACTTCCTCGGGTTGTTGAAAACACCCACGGACCACAATCTCTTATTGACCCCAGATTCACGAACTGGAGCATCTCACACTCTCTCCCATCAGAGTAAACTACGTTTCTAAATAGATTCTACTCCATCGGGCCCTCTCCAATGGATCATGGTGGTAGATCTAATGGCCCTTAGAAGTAGGGATTGACGGCCTTGATTTCATTGGTGCTTCAGTTTACCCCGTCATTATTTCCCTCCTCATTTGGTAGCATTTTATGTATAGGTGGGACCCATGAAAGATATACGACTGTTGTTTCCCATCACCCTCTTCCTAATCAATGACTCATTGCATTCTTAGAGTATTCACAATCAAAACCTTTTCAATTCAACGTTTAGGACCACTCTGACGACACCTTCTCTAACGAATCCGATGGTCCTCACTCATTCCATCTAATGGTCTAAAGAAAACCGAAGATACTCATGCAACAATCAAGGTCTTAAGGTCAATCTCCTTAGATCAACCCATGCTAGATTCAATGGATGAGATCTCACAGAATGTCCTCTGAAAGATCGATGGTCCTTAGACTCCCAAGTCATCGAACTTATGTCTTAGTCCTTCTTCCAGACCTCTGACGACCCTTATTCTGATACACTAGTAACTAGATCCAATAGTCCACAACACATGGCCATGACCACTCTCCAATAGATCAACGATCCTTATTGACTCAAAGTCTCCCTCATTGGAGTCCTATTACATGTTGGAATATATAATTCCTACTTATCTAACATACTTGCTAATGTATTGAGAAGTAGAGTTAACCTCTACGTGAGTTGTGTGATCCTATTATTAAGAGGTTGTTAGAGAGTTGGATTGATAAGGTCCTAGTTTGGTGTGTGGTTGAGATATTCTCTCAACCTCTACAGTTATCTTTAGAATAAGTTAGATCTAATAACAACCTGTACACTCTATATAATAGAATCCATTGTATTGATTTTGTAAGCAATAGAATATATGTTTATATCACTCTACTCTCCCATTTTATCATGGTATCAGAGCCACACTTCCCGGTGACATTAACAAGCACAGTATGGGGCTTCCCGATCTTCTTACCCCAGTAACTCCTCCTCACGGGATAACCGAAAGCTTGGCCAAAATAATAGCTCCGCGGATAGCCGTGGCCACCTCTTTGCTACACCTGACCCCAAGCCCTACGTGGCCATTGCCGTCACCCACAACAACGAATGCCTTGAATCGAGTCCTCTGCCCGGCCCTCGTCTGCTTCTGCACGGGCACGATCTTCATGACCTCATCCTTCAGCTGGGGTCCCAGCATGGCCTCCACGATCTGGTGCTCCTTCACGGCCAAGGAGAAAAGATAGATTTGCTCGAGGGAACGGATTTTCCCTTCTTTTACCAACTCCGACATGTTGGGGGTCATGGTCGCTGCCGGCTGCACGAATCCATTCATGGGAGGGGGATCCACGGAGGTATCATTGGACCCAAACACTTGTTCTCGGACTTCTTCAAACAGATGGCCAGGATCGGGATCAACGTAAGAGGAAGACAGTATCGTGTATGATCTGTTATATTCTGGATTTATAGTTCGTGGGTTTTCAGTTGAAGAGTTTCGTCATGTTCAATCTCAGCTGCCAAATTTGGGATATATTTTTGGGGTTAGTGTCGGTTGTTGGTCTGGCCTGAAGAAAGAAATTTACAGTCATCGCTCATCAAGAGAAGAAGCAGAGTTGAGTAGGGCCGAGGGCGGTCCGGTGATTTTTTTTGTTTTTTCGTTCTCCTTTCGTTTGCATTTTCACCATTACGTCCATGTACTGAAATCCTCCCTGTAAGTGGGGACGAATGGCCGCAACAAACTTTTAACAGTTTAATCAATGGCCCTCGTTTTTCTTGATGCCGTCAAAGTGCTAGGGCAGATTGGACGGCTGCACCGAGAGCAATAGAAAGGGAAAGATTAACAGCCGTTGAAGAGGGGAATTGGTACAGCCATTGAATTTAACCTTTGGATTCGTCACTGTTGCTTGCTGTCCATCAGCTAAGCATCCATCGTTGCAGAGTTTATATCAGTCGATTCGAATAAGTTGATCGGGAGAGGTTCATGACTGATAAGGAAAGACAATATCGTGTATGATCTGTTATATTCTGGATTTATAGTTCGTGGGTTTTCAGTTGAAGAGTTTCGTCATGTCCAATCTCAGCTGCCAAATTTGGGATATATTTTTGGGGTTAGTGTCGGTTGTTGGTCTGGCCTGAAGAAAGAACTTTACAGTCATGTCTAACTTGAACCCAAGCTGCGTGCTGTAGCTGCTATTTGCGCTATTTGTTACTGCTACAGATCCGATCGCTGTCGGAGTTCTAGCCTGCGTGGAGGAGCCGCAGTCATTCATAAGAGAGGAGTTTCGCCGCCTGTGTATAATAAGAGAAGTTTCCCCGTTGAAGGGATCTGCCAGCTTGGAGGAATGTTCTGTCGGTAGACTAGGGGATGATCCGTGGGCATTTTACATTTCCAATTTTTATTTTATTCCGTCAATGAGATCTGCTGTCGCGGTTTTATCATTCAAACAGCAATGCGCTGACGAGTTTGGATTAGTTTTTAATTTTTCTCACTTGGGTTCCATTGGATTTCTCTGTTCTGTTGTGTTAGCCTGCTCTAATCAATTTTTCAGAGTCAATTAAGGCCATTTGGTTAAGTGGGTGGTATTCTTCCCTAATCTGCTGCCATTAAATTCAGCCTGTGGCGTAGTTCAGCGTTGGGAGAAAACTGTCTTCCTCTTGCAGCTAGAGGGAACGCAGAACGCGGTCCCACGTCACTCTAGATAACAGTCTCAACGCTATCTCCAGCAGTGATTGCAAACTCCAGCAGCGATGGAAAACATCTTCACAAACAATGGCGGGTCACAATGTTAAGCTCTCAGAAATTATCTACGATGGCTCTGTCAATCCGAGGGTTGAAATTTTCAAACAAGCACAAGATTGTCTTTTGCCCATGAGTATCACCTCCGAAAATGTGGCTGAGCGCTATGGAGTTTCACGTCAAGACCAGGATCAAGCAGCTGTTGAATCTCATAGGCGTGCAACAGCTGCAGGGAAGTTCAAAAATGAGATCATCCCTGTTGAAACTAAGATTGTTGATCCTAAAACTGGAGATAAGAAGCCACCGAGAAGAGCAGCTAAGCCTCGTGAACAAAAGAATTGAGTATGCGTTCTATTTTGTTTGACATGGTATCGGGGTTTTTATTTTGTAACCGGATTGGCGTAGATTGATATGGAGGCGGTGAAACGGACTTCTACAATGGTTTCCCGGGCAATCTCATGGCCATTGTTGTTATTAATGTTGTGTCTGTGTCAACAGTTGGTGGTGGGATATGCCAGCAATGGACACAAGACATTCATTGTTCGAATTGACGGTATCTCAAAACCGACAGTCTTTCCCACTCATGACCACTGGTACAGATCCACCGTTGTATCTGCTATCACGGACGTCCTCGGAACAGATTCAAAGACCATAAATTGATGCATGGGTGTCACAGCAGGGGCCTACATTCTCACTCTTTTTGCGTTGAAATACAGAGAACAAGTTCTTGGGCTCAATTCGAGATTGCACGACCCACGAACGAATACAACGCCCTGCTGCAGCAGCGGCCCACTTTGTTCGTTGGGAAGGTAGATAAGTTATTTCAGATCATCAAGATCATGTGCGACCTAGCCAAGGAGCTGGTACTACAAGCTGTTAGGGCTCACGGAGGCATGAAGTCTTTGTTCAGTTTACAGAGATCGAGCCACCACTAAAATGCCCAAGGATCAATTTGACTGGTCTGTGCGCAAGGATAGGTTAAGAAGGAAGAGGAAGCCCCAGGAGAGGGCGAGAATGAAGGGCGTGTGACAAACATTTGTCCATGATATAGAGGAC
>JASDQU010187952.1:2060-15649 GCA_032191745.1 Picea mariana
TTCACAAAGTGGTTTCTTAATTTTAAATTTTAAAATACACTATTAAAATATATATTTAAAAAACAATTCTAAAAACTTCAAATATATATTTAAGAACATATTAATACTATCATTTTTTTGCTTTTAATAGATTTACCTACCCTTCTTATAAGAAAAAGGGTGGGGAGCACACTTTTTTGTATCTTTATACTTATATGCAAAGCTTTTGGTCATCCTCATTACTTTCTTCTTCTTGATGGAGTATGAACTTGGTTCGGATTACCCATGGATGCTTTTCTCTTACAAACATCATCTTATATTCTTCTTCTGAAAATAGATCAACAATAGTTTCAAGCCTTCTGTTATGGAAGAGGAACATTCTGCCAACTTATGATACTTGAGGATGTATGCCAACTAGATTTAATCCAAACTTGCGCCACCATTCCATTAACCAGTCAGGTTCAGGGCCTAGAATGAAAGAATCTGCAAATTTTATCATACAATAATAATACTTATATCTGTCTATCCAAGGACAAACATTAAACCACATTGATTTATACTGATGATAATTTATGTTAAACAATTTTTCTTCTAGATTCCCGTTCGGCCAATCTTGGATTGTTCTCATCCTATTGATTTGGAAGAAGTTCCAAGCAAGAGTTTCTTGCCATCTTTGCGTCTGCTGATCAAACCATTCTCTGTTGGCAGACCTGATTCTGTTGAGATCTCTCATTTCTACTAATTTATTTCTAGAAGCAATAGTAGAAGCTTGGTGTATCCTACCAAGTATATGTTGAGGAGGAAGTACATTTATGTTAGTATTTCTTGAAAAGCCAGGCAATCCCAATTCTATTTTTTCTGAAGCTTTGAGCTGCCATTCTGGTATCCAATTATTTTCAAAAGTTTCCCAGGGGGTATTATCAGCCAAATAATGAGTAATAGGAGCATTTCTCTGATCATCCCAAAATTCTACAGTTACTAGACTTTTCTTGCAATAGGCAATTTGAGCATGGGATTTAGAGATGAATGGCAGTTCAATCTTTTTGGGAGGGTTCTCCCCTATACTAGGCAGTGTGATAAAATATCTTGGTCTCTTGTCTGGACAATTACAAGAACCATGTGGTTCTACAGCAGAAAGGAAAGGAGTTCCTAGGATACAGTCCACTGGTAGATCTGAAATTTGATATTTCATTCCTAAAGCGTATTCTTCAAGAATCAAAACACCTTTAGGCACTTCAAGCTGAAAAGAAGTATTTACATTCCCTAGTCCAGTGGCTGAGCCAAAACTGGGAAGCCAGTATTTTGCAGGGATAAGATCTTTATTCAACAAATTTAAATCAGACCCAGTATCTATAAGTGCAGTCAAGAAAAAAAAATTTTGATTTATTTCTAGATGAATCTTGATATAATACTTTTGATATCTTACAGGCATGATTTTCATACCTATTATCCCTTGCATTTCTATTGTTGTCCGTTCTTGGACGTTTGATTTAAAAGGGGCATCTTCTAGGGGAGGAGGGATAGAATCCAACTTTTCATTTATTGGTTTGATTTCTTGTCTTGCCCATGAATCAATTTTGAAACTAAATTCTGCATCTCCCTCCATCCTTCTGACTTTTTCTTTTAATTCACAAACTTCCTTTTTTAGAGAGAAACCTTCTTTGGCCAAGTCAGTAACAGAGGTGTTATGTAACCTTGGTTCTCTATTGAATTTGATATATGTCTTTGTATTTTTATCAAAGGAAGCATCAATAAACAAAGGCTGTCTTTTTGGAATTTCAGAATGCTTATTCTTTTGTTCTGTTTTGACAGTCTTAATGAAAGTTTCAAGGAGAGAATTTTTCATAGCACCTTCAGGGAGGATTTTGATTTGGGCAAGAATTTGTGCCTCTTGGTCACCTATACTTTGGAACATGCAGACTTTCAATTTTTGCTGAATTTCCAGTTCTGATTTAGAATCAGAACTGTCAGTATTACTTTCACAAGAGCAGAAATTTGGATTGCTGCAATTACAATACTGATTTAACAAAATTTCTTTTTTTGAGCTATATTCAAACTCAGACGTGCTGCTAGAAGTAGAACAACATCCTTTTTGAAGAAGATGAACTTCTTCTTTTGGTCTGAATGGATTATAAGGGCAAGCATTGGTGTCATGGTTGTTTGCCCCACATCTATTACAGTGAGTCTTTAAGACTAACTGTTTTCTTTCCTGAGCCTCTTTTTCTTTTTGTTCTGAAAATTTTCCTTTAGATTTTCTAGGGGCTAAATTCTTTGGACAATTATGAGCATAATGTCCATGGTTTCCACATATCCAACAAATAATTCCCTGTTTTGCTACATGAGTGTGGCTTTTGAGCTTAATGTCTTTAGGCTCATAATAATGAGTCCTGGGTACATACTTGTATCTAGCCTTGTATTTTCTACCCTTTTCTCCCCTGAATTCTTTTGGCTTCTTTTTTCTTTTCCTGGCTGGATTTGTAAGGTATAAGCCATATTGTTCACATATAGATTTCTAGTCGGGAAGATATGAGGACTTTGATATAAAATTTTGTACTTTCATGCTAGTACATAGTCCTATCAAGGCTTTGGTTATCAGGGAATATATTTCTCCCCACGTGTACATTTCATAAGGGAGTCTGAATACTTCCTCCATATTTAGATATTCCACAAATTTACTTGGTAGGGCTGCCAAGTAGACTTGTTTCCATAATAGATTTTCACTTTCTTTGACCTCAAAGATCCTTTGTGTCCATTCTTTATGAAATTGTTTGTATTCAGACATTTTTCTGCATTTCATATTCATGAGAATAATCTCAAGCTTGTCTAATTGTTCTCATATTCATGAGAATAATTTCATTTTCTGTTCCACACCAATGCTTGAAAGTATTGCAGTGGTAAGAGCACCAATCATATTGTTTACTGCAGTTCCATCAGTATGATATACAATATCCCCTTCTTCATCTTTAATGATTTCTGATTCCATTTTTGTAATCATTAAGGGAGAAGAAATGACTTCCCACCATTTGTTAAGAGTTCCTGTAAAGCACTGAATAATTGTCTTACATGCCTCTATTTCAGTTCTTCTTTTCATACACATGATTTTGTATGAGACAAACATTCTGTCAATCATCTGCCTTATTTGTGCAATTGATAGATTATCAATGTTCCATTCTTGGAACCAGTCTTCAACAAATGTTTAGGTATATGGAAGTCTACCTTTCCCGACTAGATCAGGGGCTGATGGTCTGGTAGAGTGATGTGGAAGATCTTCATAGGCCGTATTTTTGACAGTTACTAGAGCATGACTATCTTTAGGAGGCTTAGAAGATGATTCAGGCAGTTCTTCTTCTGGTGGAAAATGTAATGGGAATATTTTTACAATTTCTATCTCAGAGGATTTATGTACAGGAGATAGAATAGAAATATGAGAACTTGGAAGGATGAAGGAACTAGGAATAGGTTTATCATGATGACTACTTTTGCCTTTTATTTCTGTCAAGGATTTTCCCATAGTTGAAAAGGCATTACCTAAACCCTCCATTATTTCTTCATGGTTTCTGCTAGACTCTCTGGCCCTATAGGAAATTTTTGATAAAGCAAAATCCATTTTCTCCTTTACTTCAATAAATTTCCCTTGTATCTGATCTACAAATTGTACTATAGTGTTTGTGGATACTTGGAGATCCACAATTTGATCTTTTCAGGCATAGTCATTGGTAATAAAAGTATGTGTAGTCATCCCCCTTAAAGCAGTATTAGCCCAGTTTATTTGTTCGAAGACTGACTGGACACTTTTATCTATTCCAGACAATTGAATGGCTTCTTCTGATAATAACAAAGGAACTGCTTTTACTTGTTTGGCATTGTCTTCTAGCACAATTCCCTTAAAAGGTGGAAAAGTTGAATTTGATTCAACAATACTTCCATCAATGCTTTTCCATTTGTGTTTTGTGGAAGGAGATTCTGAGGTTTCTCCTACCATTTGAACTACAGTTGTTTGTTTTAATTTCTTCCATTCAAAGAAAGAAATCCAGTTGTCTTCTTCAGACATAAACTTTTTCCAGTCTTTGGATAGTCTCAATTTTTCAGAATCTGGCACAACTGTACTAAATTCTTTTGTTTTAGGATTTGTAAACAAATCCCAGTTCAACATTCTTTTGATCCATGCTTTAGGAACGGTCCCTTTCTGGCACCCTTTCATAATTATATGAAATTTATGTATTTCATCTACAATAGGTCTTTGGATATTATTGGGTAAGGGGTTAGTAAATCTACAGTCAGGGATGACTGTATCACATTGTTCAACATATCCTAACCCATATTTTGGAGTGCCAGGTGGTCTCATGCCCTTATAAATATCTTTGATTCTTGGATCTAAGGATTCTATTGAGGGCATATAATGGATCATAAAACAAAAATCATTTTCTGTAGTAGATGCAGAAGAATCTATAATATTATGTACAGATCTAATATACTTGGAAGAATCCATAGTAGATAATACTATTTCTGCACAGAAAAGCAGGGCGTTTAGTCTTATGTCTTCTCGAAAGAAGATTAGAAAGGCTCCTAGCCGACTGCTCAGGCAGAAACTAGCAAATCTTTCAGGGGGTCGCAGTAGTGGAAACTGTGCCTTTAAATAGCCCGAGACTATTTATACGGCCTCAAATGTGTCGCAAGAGTGGAAACTATGCCTTTAAACAGCTCGAGACTCTTGATACGGCACTGGATTCACACAAATATTTAGACACAAAGAAAACACAGAGAGAATAGCTATATCAGATCTAAGAGAGTCTGATATCATACCCGAGTTGAAAAGAAGGTCATGGCTCTGATACAATTTGGTATCAGAGCCGAATATGATATCAGACTCTCTTAGATCTGATATAGCTATTCGCTTTGTGTTTTCTTTGTGTCTAAATATTTGTGTGAATCCAGTGCCGTATCAAGAGTCTCGGGCCGTTTAAAGGCACAGTTTCCACTCTTGCGACACATTTGAGGTCGTATCAGTAGTCTCAGGCTGTTTAAAGGCACAGTTTCCACTACTGCGACCCCCTGAAAGATTTGCTAGTTTCTGCCTGAGCAGTCGGCCAGGATCCTGTCTAATCTTCTTTCGAGAAGACATAAGACTAAACGCCCTACTTTTCTGTGCAGAAATAGTAATATCTACTATAATGGATTCTAGGTCAGTATCTTTTAGATAAGTTAGAAATGTTGAAGAATCAAGTACCTATGGATCCGACCCTGTAATAGTTTAGAGTCAATGTTTTCTTTCAATAGAACTCAGAGTATAAAGCATGCAAGTATAGAAGAAGTCGAGACAAACCCCCAAGCTGCATGGAAATTACCTCCCATCTCTCCTAGAAGAGTATATCAAGACCTAAACATGTTTCATCTCAAAATTGTGACCAGAGTCATTGTGAAAGAATCTGTAAGTAGAATACAGCAGAACAGTGATATCAGTCAAACAATATCCCTCATAAATCCAAAAGAAGTCCAAAAGGAAGCCAAAAAACATCGAACAAATTATCTTCACTTTGGATGTATCAGAATTGGAATCAGTCCACTTGTCCATAGGGGAATAGACTCCTATGTGATATGTACAGTAAGAGACTTGACCCATAACAAGTTCACTGATTCTCTGATAAGTGGAATTGTTGCCCCTCTTTCCAATGGGCCTGTATACTTTGACTGTTATCCAAATTTCTCTATTTATACTTTTGATGAAAATATTGCAAATATCCTAAAGTTACAGATTAGAACAACTGGATTTGATATGTGTCCTACTAGGATAAATATATCCATCCAGGCCAGGGGATGTTTTAGACACACTAATACTTTGTTTCCTTCCGTCTTGCATACCCCCAGCAAAGAATCCCAGTCAAGCACACTGGTCCTAACAGATCCGCTAAACCAAAAGATGGAGAAACCAAAAGATGGAGCATTGTACCATAAAATGGGAAAACTTGTCTTTTCCTACTGACTGGGTCATTGATACCCCAAGGGCACCAATACCAAGATCCATCACTTCTTCCCAAATAAAAGAAAACTCAAACTCTACAGTTATTTTTTTTCCTCAGAGAAACCTTTCTAAATCTCCTTCTTGTACAAAGTCTATTCCTACTTTCCCTTCCTCTTCATTCTGTTTGCATGCCTCACTCCAGGCCTTATCGAACCAGGTGGGAAAAGTTCCCTTTGCAGTAAAATGTTTTGATTGTGGAGAATTAATTACCCTATATACTCTTTCTGTATTTGAAGAAAATGAAAGGGTACAATTTGAACATGCAAATCATAATCCAAGGACAAATTTACCTCCACCGATCTCTACTGCAAAAGACCAGTGTCCCCATCCTCAATGTTCTGACATTCCTTTTCCACATGACTCCCGTGTCCTGGTCATCCAAGATAACCTTTGTACAGAAATAAATAAAAGGAAAGAAGCCTATGTCCCTAAGGATACAAGAAGACCATCTGCTCAAGAAATTAAAAAGTTTATTCTTCTTTCTAGAGGATGCATCAGAGACACAGTTAAATCAGAATGGATGAAAGAAATGTTAAATTGGGATTTATTCTCTCATCCCAGTGCCAAAGAATTTGTCAAGAAAACTTCAAATGAAGAAAAGACTAGACTAGCACAAGATTGGAAATATTTCATGGATAAGGAGAATATTTATATATCCTTTTATGAATGGTATAAAAGAAATCATCAAGTCCATTCATGGGATTTAACTCCTCAGAAGTCTAGTCCTATGTGTTGCCCAGTACAAACTCTTTCTATATCTGATTTAGGAAGAGAGATCAATAAGATTAAGAAAACTATGGCAAATATGTCTGAACAAAAGAAAGAAGAAAAAGATGAAAGTCTTCAAGTTAAACATCAGAAATACCATGTCTTGATTGAATTAAAAATTCAAGATTTACATTTCAGATTGAAGACATTGATAGATATTGGATCAGACTTGAACATGCTAAATAAGCATGTTATCCCTGTGTCTTTATGGGAAAAAACTCAAGATATGGTTGTTGGACTAGGAAACATTCCAATTCATATTTCATTCCAGATTCCAGAAGCAATTCTTTGTTTCCAAGACTATTGCTTAAAATTGAAATTTCTCCTAGAAGATATTCCTGTTGCCTGTATCCTTGGCACTCCCTTCCTCGCAGCAGTATCACCTCATGGTTCCACCATGGTGACTCCAGAAAAGCCAGGATATTTTATCACAGTTCCTTCCCCTCAAGGTAAAGTCACTTCCCCTCAAGGTAAAGTCACAATCAAACTTCCTTTTGTATCTACCCCAAGGATCTCAGATGCTGTCCAACTAAGCCTCAGAAAGAATGAAAAAATAGTGGAACTAAAACAGTTCCAAACAAGGATTAGAATCAGAGATCAGTTGGAAAGGAAATACATACAAGAAAAAATTCTCTTATTAAAGCAGGAATTTATTAACTCAGTCTACTCAGAGAATCCTACTGCTTTTTGGAAACAAAAGAAGCATGAAGTTTCCCTTCCTTATAGAGAAGACTACCAAGGAAAGTGTTGCAAAAGAAGAGCCATACCCATGAATGCTGCATATCAGAAGCTATGTGCAGAAGAAATTGAGGGTTTACTCGAAAAAGAACTTATTAGAAAATTTGTTAGTCCTTGGAACTGTTATGGATTCTATGTAAATAAACATTCAGAACAAATCCGAGGAGTTCCTAGACTAGTAGTAAATTACAAACCCTTAAAAAAAGATTTGGCTGATGATACATATCCCATTCCAAATAAAAGCAGTCTAGTCACCAGAATTGCAGGGGCAAAGATTTTTTCAAAATTTGACTTAAAATCAGGATTCTGGCAAGTGGATATTAGTGAAAAGGACAAGTGTAAAACTGCTTTTAATGTTCCTGCTGGGCATTATGAATGGAATGTGATGTCGTTCGGTTTGAAGAATGCTCCTGCAAAATTTCAAAGGGTTATGGATGATACTCTTAAGCCATACTTTGATTGGCTTATTGTTTATATTGATGACATTCTGGTTTTTTCTTCATCCATAGATCATCATTTTAAGCATCTGAAGAAGCTTTTGCACATGATCAAGCAAGCTGGCCTAGTCTTATCAAAGAAAAAGATTGAGCTTTTTCAGACTCAAATAAGGTTTCTTGGTCATACTATTGACAATGGCCAAATTACTCTACAAACTCATGCTGTGGAATTTGCAGATAAATTTCCAAACAAGATTCTTGACAAAACACAGCTACAAAGATTTTTGGGAAGTTTAAATTACATAAGCCATTTTTATAAAAAATGTGCACAGGATAGAAAACTTCTCAATGACCAACTGAAGAAGGATCCAGGTCCCTAGACAGAGGATCATACTCAAGCTGTGAGAAACATCAAGGCAAAAACCAAAAATCTTCCAATTCTACATATCTCTGATGATGATCTTCCAAAGATAGTAGAAACTGATGCAAGCAATATTTTTTGGGGAGCAGTGTTAAAACAAGTTAGGGACAAAGAAAAAGAAGAAGTTATTCAATTTTCTTCTGGTTTATGGCAAGCAGCAGAAAAGAATTATTCTGCTTTAGATAAGGAAATTAAAGCTGCTTTAAATGCCATACATAAATTTGAAATCTATTTGATCTATAAAAAATTTCTTCTAAGGACTGACGCTGCAGCAATGAATAAGGTCCTTAACAAAGATCTGAAAAATCCTGGAGATTCAAAATTTGCTAGGTGTCAAGCTCTTTTTAGCAACTTTGATTTCTCTATAGAACATATCAAAGGAGCAAACAACACTATTCCATATTTTTTGACTAGAGAACATTTACAAAATCTCTGTCTACTAATCTCTGTACAGTTAAGAGACGTATTAGAAAGGATAGTAGACATTCCTGACTCCTTAGATTAAGAATCTTATTCAGCAGATTGGGTACCCCATTGGGAATTAAGAAGCACAAAAATTCTTTCCCAAACTACTCAGGTTCCATACTCAAATTTAGTTCCAGAGGTAAGAGGAAGAAGAATATCAAATGTTTTGGCCCCCATGGTTACTCAAATAAATGAAAGAGTAGCTCAAGCACAACATGCTCTAACTAATTTTTTCCATGATATAACGCTAGTCTGGGATATAAGAGATAATCAAGGTAATAATCAGCAGTACTTTTGCTTAAATAGACCTCGGTTATTATCTCAGTGGCCTGAAAGAAATCCTGATATCATTTTTCTAGAAACAATCCTAAATTATCACGAGTACAGAAAGGTATGGTGGGAGTTTGCCCAAAAAGAAGATTTCCTAATATTGGTCAAATTTGGAAGTGATCCGACCCTGTAAATAGTTTAGAGTCAATGTTTTCTTTCAATAGAACTCAGAGTATAAACCATGCAAGCATAGAATAAGTCGAGACAAACCCCCAAGCTGCATGGAAATTACCTCCCATCTCTCCTAGCAGAGTATATCAAGACCTAAACATGTTTCATCTCAAAGCTGTGACCAGAGTCATTGTGAAAGAATCTGTAAGTAGAATATAGCAAAACAGTGATATCAGTCAAACAATATCCCTCATAAATCCAAAAGAAGTCCAAAAGGAAGCCAAAAAACATGGAACAAATTATCTTCACTTTGGATGTATCAAAATTGGAATCAGTCCACTTGTCCATAGGGAAATAGACTCCTATGTGTTATGTACAGTAAGAGACTTGACCCATAACAAGTTCACTGATTCTCTGATAGGTGGAATTGTTGCCCCTCTTTCCAATGGGCCTGTATACTTTGAATATTATCCAAATTTCTCTATTTATACTTTTGATGAAAATATTGCAAATATCCTAAAGTTACAGATTAGAACAATTGGATTTGATATGTGTCCTAATAGGACAAATATATCCATCCAGGCTAGGGGATGTTTTAGACACACTAATACTCTGTTTCCTGTCATCTTGCATACCCCCAGCAAAGAATCCCAGTCAAGCACACTGGTCCTAACAGATCCGCTAAACCAAAAGAATGAGCATTGTACCATAAAATGGGAAAAATTGTCTTTTCCTACTGACTGGGTCATTGATACCCCAAGGGAACCAATACCAATATCCATCACTTCTGCCCAAATAAAAGAAAACTCAAACTCTGCAGTTATTTCTTTTCCTCAGAGAAACCTTTCTAAATCTCCTTCTTGTACAAAGTCTATTCCTACTTTCCCTTCCTCTTCATTATGTTTGCATGCCTCACCCCAGGCCTTAGCGAACCAGGTGGGAAAAGTTCCCTTTGCAGTAAAATGTTTTGATTGTGGAGAATTAATTACCCAGTCTACTCTTTCTGTATTTGAAGAAAATGAAAGGGTACAATTTGAACATGCAAATCATAATCCAAGGACAAATTTACCTCCACCGATCTCTACTGCAAAAGACCAGTGTCCCCATCCTCAATGTTCTGACATTCCTTTTCCACATGACTCCCGTGTCCTGGTCATCCAAGATAACCTTTGTACAGAAATAAATAAAAGGAAAGAAGCCTATGTCCCTAAGGATACAAGAAGACCATCTACTCCAGAAATTAAAAAGTTTCTTCTTCTTTCTAGAGGATGCATCAGAGACGCAGTTAAATCAGAATGGATGAAAGAAATGTTAAATTGGGATTTATTCTCTCATCCCAGTGCCAAAGAATTTGTCAAGAAAACTTCAAATGAAGAAAAGACTAGACTAGCCCAAGATTGGAAATATTTCATGGATAAGGAGAATATTTATATATCCTTTTATGAATGGTATAAAAGAAATCATCAAGTCCATTCATGGGATTTAACTCCTCAGAAGTCTAGTCCTATGTGTTGCCTAGTACAAACTCTTTCTATATCTGATTTAGGAAGAGAGATCAATAATATTAAGAAAACTATGGCAAATATCTCTGAACAAAAGAAAAAAGAAAAAGATGAAAGTCTTCAAGTTAAACATCAGAAATACCATGTCTTGATTGAATTAAAAATTAAAAATTTACATTTCAGATTGAATACATTGATAGATATTGGATCAGACTTGAACATGCTAAATAAGCATGTTATCCCTGTGTCTTTATGGGAAAAAACTCAAGCTATGGTTGTGGGACTAGGAAACATTCCAAATGATATTTCATTCCAGATTCCAGAAGCAATTCTTTGTTTCCAAGACTATTGCTTAAAATTGAAATTTCTCCCAGCAAATATTTCTGTTGCCTGTATCCTTGGCACTCCCTTCCTTGCAGCAGTATCACCTCATGGTTCCACCATGGTGACTCCAGAAAAGCCAGGATATTTTATCACAATTCCTTCCCCTCAGGGTAAAGTCACAATCAAACTTCCTTTTGTACCTACCCCAAGGATCTCAGATGTTGTCCAACTAAGCCTCAGAAAGAATGAAAAAATAGAGGAACTAAAACAGTTCCAAACAAGGATCAGAATCAGAGATCAGTTGGAAAGGAAAGACATACAAGAAAAAATTCTCTTATTAAAGCAGGAATTTATTAACTCAGTCTGCTCAGAGAACCCTACTTCTTTTTGGAAACAAAAGAAACATGAAGTTTCCCTTCCTTATAGAGAAGACTACCAAGGAAAGCCTTGCAAAAGCAGAGACATACACATGAATGCTGCATATTAGAAGCTATGTGCAGAAAAAATTGAGGGTTTACTCGACAAAGAACTTAATAGAAAATCTACTAGTCCTTGGAACTGTTATGGATTCTATGTAAATAAACATTCAGAACAAATCTGAGGAGTTCCTAGACTAGTAGTATATTACAAACCCTTAAACAAAGTTTTGGCTGATGATACATATCCCATTCCAAATAAAAGAAGTCTAGTCACCAAAATTGCAGGGGCAAAGATTTTTTCAAAATTTGACTTAAAATCAGGATTCTGGCAAGTGGCTATTAGTGAAAAGGACAAGTTTAAAACTGCTTTTAATGTTCCTGCTGGGCATTATGAATGAAATGTGATGCCGTTCGGTTTGAAGAATGCTCCTACAAAATTTCAAAGGGTTATGGATGATACTCTTAAGCCATACTTTGATTGGATTATTGTTTATATTGATGACATTCTGGTTTTTTCTTCATCCATAGATCAACATTTTAAGCATCTGAAGAAGCTTCTGCACATGATCAAGCAAGCTGGCCTAGTCTTATCAAAGAAAAAGATTGAGCTTTTTCAGACTCAAATAAGGTTTCTTGGTAATACTATTGACAATGGCCAAATTACTCTACAAACTCATGTTGTGGAATTTGTAGATAAATTTCCAGACAAGATTCTTGACAAAACACAGCTACAAAGATTTTTGGGAAGTTTAAATTACATAAGCCATTTTTATAAAAAATGTGCACAGGATAGAAAAATTCTCAATGACCGGCTGAAGAAGGATCCAGGTCCCTGGACAGAGGATCATACTCAAGCTGTGAGAAACATCAAGGCAAAAACCAAAAATCTTCCAATTCTACATATCTCTGATGATGATCTTCGAAAGATAGTAGAAACTGATGCAAGCAATATTGGTTGGGGAGCAGTGTTAAAACAAGTTAGGGACAAAGGAAAAGAAGAAGTTATTCAATTTGCTTCTGGTTTATGGAAAGCAGCAGAAAAGAATTATTCTACTTTAAATAAGGAAATTAAAGCTGCTTTAAATGACATACATAAATTTGAAATCTATTTGATCTATAAAAAAATTCTTTTAAGGACAAACGCTGTAGCAATGAATAAGGTCCTTAACAAAGATCTGAAAAATCCTAGAGATTCAAAATTTGCTAGGTGGCAAGCTCTTTTTAGCAACTTTGATTTCTCTATAGAATATATCAAAGGAGCAAACAACTCTATTCCAGATTTTTTGAGTAGAGAACATTTACAAAATCTCTGTCTACTAATCTCTGTACAGTTAAGAGATAGATTAGAAAGGATAGTAGACATTCCTGACTCCTTAGATTGGGAATCTTATTCGGCAGATTGGGTACCCCGCTGGGAATTAAGAAGCACAAAAATTATTTCCCATACTACTCAGGTTCCATACTCAAATTTAGTTCCAGAGGTAAGAGGAAGAAGAATATCAAATGTTTTGGCCCCCATGGTTACTCAAATAAATGAAAGAGCAGCTCAAGCACAACATGCTCTAACTAATCTTTTTCATGATATAACGCTAGTTTGGGATAAAAGAGATAATCAAGGTAATAATCAACAGTACTTTTGCTTAAATAGACCTCGGTTATTATCTCATTGGCCTGAAAGAAATCTTGATATCATTTTTCCAGAAATAAGCCTAAATTATCATGAGTACAGAAAGCTATGGTGGGAGTTTGCCCAACAAGAAGATTTCCTAATATTGGTCAAATTTGGAAGTGTTAATTCTGCAACTTCAGGAAGACCCCCAATTTGGGTTGCAGACTGGTGGAAAGATTTTGGCCTGAACAAGGGAGCAATAGATCCCCATATATTAAGATCCTTTGCATCTTTTTCTGTTGTTCGAGATCTTTTCTTTCAAGGGCCAAATGATGGAGAAATCCTGCGTCTTTTCATCCTTAGTCATTTTCAATGGGCAATCAAATCAAGAACTATTCTTCAGATGATAAATGGACTACCTTTTATAGCCCGAAAAATTTATACAAAAATTTGGGATACCTTACATT
>JASDQU010187954.1:0-12574 GCA_032191745.1 Picea mariana
TCAAGAGGAAGAGCAGAGAGTGCCAGGATGACTTTGAAAGAACACTTAGACTGTGTTCGCAAGCTCAGGAGGAAAAGCGTAGGTGCCAAGAGGGAACAATAAATCATCTGAAAGAACAAAGGGTTGAACCCTTTGAAGTAGAATAATTCCAAGCTTAGGAGATACAATGCAAGTGTGCACAAGGCCTATGCAAGGATTGCAGAAGGCGAGAACTTACTAAAGTTCCATACTACAGGAGAATCGCAAGGTGTGTGCCCGGTTCGAGTCTTTTAAGTGAGAAAAATATCAGGAAGTGCAACGCAAACAGAGGTCAAGGAGTGACTCTGTCAAAGGAGAAATCAGAGGCCAGGCCTTTGAAAAGATGAGAAAGTCCCTTTATTGAAGGGAAGCGGAGCCAAGAAACAGAAGAAGCCATGAGAGTCGTCGGATTGGTAGCCCCTCAGTGCACAATGGAGGAGAAATATCTGTGTTTCAAGGAGAGCGAAAAATATATGTTTGGAAGAAGATAGATCCCTCTCAACTGTCGGATAAAGGTAAGGAGCATGGTCATTAGGCACTGAAGTCCTTTAGACTTCATTGCTCTAGTTGTTTTCAAGTTTTTGTTGCAAGCGAGACAAAATCCTTGAATCTCCGAAGTCCCGGAGTGAATCTACGTCATAGATCACTCGGAAGAGTGTCAGTCGTTGGATTCGTTGAGCATAGATATGGGTCATCGGATCAAGCCTAGGTAGGAGGAGTGTTGTGAAGAATATCATGTCCCAACTATCAGATATGTGCGAAGGCAAGTGTGAGTCGTATATCTCATGGAGGTTTGGAGGTTTGGCACTCTGAGAGAAGCAAGTTCTTGTGTTTCTAGGGGGGAAATCTCCTGAAGTCTCGAACTCTGGAGTGAATCTTGACCATTGGTCATCAGGGACACATGTTATCATATTAGTGAGTGTCTGGAAGTTTAGCAATCCGAAGTATTTTGGGTGAAGATTTTTTTGAAGAAAGAATTCCCGAAGTCCCAAATCGCAGAGTACATCCATTTCATCCATTGACGTGGACACGTGAACTATAGATCTCCACTCTTTCGGAGTCTGACATTCAACAGTTCGAGGGATTGGTGGTGATCGTCAGCAAGAACTCCCGAATCTCATGGTTCTGGAGTGAATCTAAGTCGTTGGTTGTAGGAGGAGTGAGAGTCATCGATCTCAAATTCGGCATTCATTGGTTCGAAGGTATTGTGCATTGAAGGCATAGAAAATATTGAAGCTCGAAGCTTCGAAGCTGGAGAGCATCGGAGTAGTTCACATGTTCAGCGTTTGGGGGATTTGAAGCCTGTTACGAGTAGAACCTTCGAAGCCCGAAGCTCTAGAGCTAGAGAACGTCGAAGTAGTTCACCAATTTGGCATTCGTGTGATATGTGGTGTTGTGTTGAGAAATATTTCGAAGCTCCAAAGAACCAGAGTAACGAAGCGCCGAATTGCCAATCTAGGAGTTTGCTAGTTCGACGTTCGAAGGAATTAGCATATTGTGAGGTGAAAACTCCTGAAGCTAGAAGTAGTGGAGCGTCAGAGCCTTGAAGCTCCGGATAAGTGCCATTTTTTTGAGAGCTTGGCTCCATCCCATGGTCATACGATATTTTTTCCTAATTTAAGGGGCTAGCACCTGAAATATGATTTTAAGGAGAAAGGGGCTTAGATAAAAAGCACTCGTAGGTTTCTGGTGTTGTGCAGACCTACATTTGGAGGAAAGAAAAAGGGGCCTATGTACATTGGAGGGGATCTAGTAGGGATCTGAGAGATGATTCATCTCCTCAGAAGAACGATCCTAGACTAGGAGGTCGCACGAACCCCTAGGAGGGGTGGGGGTTTGCATCAAGTGGTATCAGAGCAGATTTTTGTTTGTAGATAGCAAACATGTTGGTTTTGGAGGCTAATTATATTCCTGATTTAGAGGCCTTTGTTTTCAATCATGTTTATACCCCATCAATACTTTACACCATGGAAGAATGTACACTCCTCCATGTAGGGGAGTGCATGGGGGAGTGCGGGGTCCGGGGACAAGAAAATTGCCTTGTAAATTTATATTGTAATTTCATAGTAAATATGGACCATTCATTATAAGGTCGTAGATCTGACGATAGAATTTATGTCAGGGTTTTTTTCCCTAGAAGGCAACCCTCTTTTATAAAGGAAATGTTTTGCAGCTATGTATCATTGCAAATATTGTATTCTGAGAGAGGAGATTGTGAGAGAAAGAAGAGGAAGTTACACTGGGTGTGTGGTAGGTTGTATCCCTTCATTAAATGGATAATAATAAAGGAAGGACCTCACAATTTCTCTAGTGGACGTAGCCCACACTGGGTGAACCACGTATATCTATGTCTCTATTATATTGTGTATCTTTTGTGTTTTATTTCTGCATTTGTTTTCTTTTATTGCTCCACGATCATATTTTTCTAATAAGACAAAGGAGGAGAAGAAAGAAGTAGTTGAATAATTGTTTGCAAGTGGGAAGCAGACAACAGACTTTCTAGGAGGGCAGGGAAAGAAAAAAAAATGGCTACAGAAGGCCATAGACAATGTCCAAGAGGATACCACAAGAAGATTAGCAGAAAAGAGAAGATGGATAAAGAGCTCAAGGAGACCCGATAGGAGCTCGACAGGTTGATGCAGAAGATGAAGCAAGAAGAGCAAGGGAGATGGAGATATGAGTGGCTCGTGAAGAGGAAGTTAAAGTGCCATATATAGCAGCTAATTGCCAAGAATTAGAAGCAGATACTGAGGAGGTGGTTTCCTCAGGAGCATAGAGGAGGAGATGGTTTACTTTTGTGAACTAGAATATATAGAGAGCCTTGGTGATGAGGAAGGGAGATCAGTTGAAGATCTCATAGATTTCCAGGAGGGAAATGAGAAGGGATCAGTTGAATATCTCAAAGACTATCAGGAGGGATGAAAGGAAAAGTCAGGTTGCCAGGTGGGAAAGGAGGAGATGAGACTATCTGAAAGTCTCAGGAACTTAGAGGAGAGTTCATATCAGCAAGGAGTGTTGATAAGGGAGGAAATAGATCAGCAAGGAGTGATGATAGAAGAGAAGGAGGAAGAAGCAAGAGAGAAGCCTCATAAGCATGAAGATTCATATGGGGTTGCATACCATATGAATGAAGATGATGAGAAGTTAATACTTCAACTCTCAAGGAGGAGGATCAGAGGTGCATTTTGATCATTGGGGGAATCAGCGTATTCCTTTCAAGAAGCCCAGTAGAGGCCAATGCATGTGTTGTGCATGAGGAGGTGATGCAGGAGGCATCTGAGGAAGAAGCCATTGGGCCAAATGTTCTTAAAACTAACAATTTATGTGAAATTGTAGGTGTAGGAAAAGAGAGAAACACAGCAGAGACTATTATGGAGAAGGAGAAAGAGCAGATACTGAAATATTCCCAAGAGATGGAAGAAGGGGAGCATTCAGATGCAATGCTCACTCAGTGGGAGACAGATTTGAAGCTACTAGAGGATTGGTTGGACAATCCAGGGGTAACAAAGGAACTGGAAGAAAGAGAAATGTCATAGGAGATGGTTGAGCAAGAGATTAGTAACAAAATTGTAGAATTGGAGTCTACAGTGGAGTGGCAAGCCAAAGCCACAGGTGATGAAGTTAGCATGGGAGATCAGGATGATATTCCCTTTGATATGTGTGAAGAAGTGGAAGCCCTGGGATAAGGAGAAATAACCCAAAGGAGGCTCTTCCAAAAAGTCAAGTTGGAAATTGATGAAGAGGAGAAGATGCAACAGCATAGTACACTATAGGAGAGGAGCCAGCCCATGGACAAGTTGGACGAGGAGATTGAGGAGATATGGATACTGATGTTGAAGTCAGCAAAGAAGAGAGTGGTGACAAGATAAATAGGTCATTGCAACATAAAATTTGGAAACCTAGAGAAAAGCTTGTAGCCATAGTAGCAGAAAGGAAAAGGAGCAGGTGGATATCTCCAGAGTGGAGTATTGGATCCAGGAGGATCTCAACAGAATTAGTAGAGGAGCCATGAGCCGGAGCTCATGATTTTTTCAATAGAGGAGTATGATGCAAGAACATTAGCAACATATTAGAAACCAACGCAGTAGCGCACTAGGAAGGAGCAGATCCCAAGGAAAGAGAAGTGTCATCCTTCTCAATTTGTTTTAAATTTGTCAATTTAATGTAATTAAATACTGAAAGGATCAAGGAGGTATGAGAAAGTGTATTTTGTAAGGCTAAGTGTAAGTCGCCTTTAATGGCTGACAGGTAGACGGATATAGATCTTATTCATACTAGATGTAAATTAATTGGTGTAAGTAGGTGGAGGAAGGCTTGTGAAGCCCCTTATTTTGTAAAAAGATCAATGTATTGAGATGATAGGCATTAGAGCGCATTAGAGCATTAGAGAAGAGAAATAGAATGAGAGAGAGAATCTCATGAGAAGAGAAGAGAGGAGATGATAGAAAGAACTAAGACTCTGTTGTAGTCCAGTCTTGTAACCTATTGTAAAAATCATTCATATGTAATACAAAGGCATATTTCCTTGCATGTGATTATTTATGTTTGTGTTCTGTGTGAATGAATGTGTTTTCTAAAAAAATTATGTGCGTATGTATGAATGTCATAAGTGTATGAATGTTTCCTTTGCAGGAATAGATAGAATTCCCTATCTGCGTGATTTTCTGAGTGTTCTGGGCTCTAAAAGCTAGTGCAAGGAGTGCACACCAATGTTCTTGGATAAATCTGAGAAGTCAGTGCAAGGAGTGCGCAAGAACTCGGTTTCAAGTTCAGGAAGAGCATGCCAAGTGGGCACACCATAACAGGTCATAAGCTCAAAAGGGATAGTGCAAACATTGCAGAGCGAGCACAAGAAGTGTGCCTACACTCAGAGCAGTGTAAAATCTTAAGGAAAGGTCAGTGCAAGTGTGCACAGAGAAAGCGCAAGGAGTGTGCAGGTGAGTCTTTCAGGTTGAAGACTCAGAAGGTAAGTGCAAGGAGTGCATGAATCCAACACTTTGAAAAAGTGTTGGTCAAGCTCAGGAGGAAGAGCACAGAGTGCCAAGAGGACTCTGAAAGAACACTTAGATCATGTTCACAAGATCAGGAGGTGGATCATAGGTGTCAGGAGGGCACAAGAAATCATCTGAAAGAAAAAAGGGTTGAACCCTTTGAAGAAGAAGAATTCTAAGATTGGGAGAGACAGCACAAGTGTGCACAGGGACTATGCAAGGAGTGCATACGTAGATAACTTACTAAAGTTCCATACTGCGGAAGAAGCGTAAGGTGTCTTCCCGGTTCGAGTCTTTTAAGTGAGAAAAATATTAGGAAGTGAAGCGCAATCAGAGGTCAAGGAGTGACCCTGTCAGAGGAGAAATCAAATGTCAGGCCTTTGAAAAGCTAAGAAAGTCCCTTTACTGAAGGGAAGCGGAGCCGAGAAGCGGAAGAATTCATGACAGTCGTCGGATTGGTATCCCTTCGGCACGTAGCGGAGGAGAAATCTCTTTGTTTCAAGGAGATTGGACGAGATTTGTTTGGGAGAAGAAAGATCTCTCTCAGTGGTCGTATCAAGGTAAGGAGCATGGTCATTAGGCACCAAAGTCCTTCGGACTTCCCTACTCTAGCTGTTTTCAAGTTTTTGTTGCAAGTGAGGAAAAATCCCCAAAGCTCCGAAGTCCTAGAGTGAATCTACATTGTAGATCACCAGGAAGAGTGCCAGCCATTAGATTGGTTGAGCATATATCTTGGCCATCAGATCAAGCCTAGGCAGGAGGAGGAGCATTGTGGAGAAGTTCATATCCCAATTATCGGATCTGCACGAAGGCGAGTGTGATCCATAGATCTCACGATAGTTTGGAGGTTCGACACTCTGGGAGAAGTGGGTTCTTGTGTTGTCAGGGGGAAAATATCCTGAAGTCCCTAACTCTAGAGTGAATCTTGATCGTTGGTCATCAGGAACACATGTTAGAATATTAGCGAGTGTCTAGAAGTTTGGCAATCCGGAGGATTGTGTGTGAATATTGTTTTGAAGCGAGAAGTCCCAAACTCTTGAAGCCTGAAGTAAATCCAGGTTGTCCATTGACAGGGACACGTGTACCATAGATATACACTCTTTAGGAGTCTGGCATTCAAAAATTTGGGGGATTGGTGGTGATTAGCAGCGAGAAATATCAAAGCCCAGGGTTTTGAAGTGAATCTCAGTTGTTCCCTGCAGGTGGAGCGAGAGTCGTCGATCTTAAATTCGGTGTTGGGAAGTTCGGAGGTATTGTGTGTTGAAGGCATAGAAAATCCTGAAGCTTGAAGCTCCGGAGCTGGAGTAATTCGCATGTTCAGTGTTCGGTGGATTTGAAGCATGTTATGGGTAGAACCTATGAATCCTGAAGCTTTGGAGCCAGAGAGCATCGGAGTAGTTCACCAATTCGGCGTTCGAGTGATATCTGGTGTTGTATTGAGAAATATTTCGAAGCTCTAGAGTGTTGGAGTAACGAAGAGTCAAAGTGTCAATCCAGTAGTTCGCCAATTCGACGTTTGAAATAATTAGCATGTTGTGAGGTGAAAACTCTCGAAGACCGAAGTACCGGAGCGGAGGAGCCCCAAATCTCTGGATAAGCACCATTTGGTTGAGCGCATGGTTCTATCTCATGGTCATATTATATTTTGGCCAAATTTAAGGGGCTAGCACCCGAAATCTTAATTTAAGGAGAAAGGGGCTTAGAGAAAAAGTGCTCGTAGGTTTCTGGTGTTGTACAAACCTGCATTTGGAGGAAATCCAAAGGGGCCTATGTACATTGGAGGGGATCCACCAGGGATCCAAGATCTAATTTATCTCCTCAGAAGAATGATCCTAGATCGGGAGGTCGCGGGAACCCCCTAGGAGGGGTGGGGGTTTGCATCAACTCCCTTAATAGTCAACTCCCTCTTCATGGTTGACTACACATCTTGACAAGGTGAGGTTACACCAAGAATATTTGGTTCCAACATAGGATTTTCCGCAAAGTGTGACAAAAATATAAAGGTAACTAACTATTGAAACTTGATAAATACAAAAAAATAAGTAAAAAGGCCAAGAGGGAGGTTTTTGTATGGTTGTTTGGACATTTTTGTTCACTTCCCTACTATCTCCTTTGCCTCAAATAGGACTTCATATTGTTTCCTAATGCTTAGGAGATGCAATGAGGGTAACATGTAGATTCGTATCAAGGTCAGCAAAGTTTTTAGTGCTTTTATATGAGAAATTACAATGAATATTAGAAGGAAAATATCATGCAATGGTAAAAAAACACAAAGAAATACAATTGTTCTAAAGAAGGAAAACCAACCAAAGAATAGTTAATTTACATATTTAGTGCAGCAATATAAAAGAGACAACGAGACTAACAAGAATATGAGACAAAGTAAAAGGAAAGATGAGCATCACCACTCAGACCAACAATACAAAGAAAGATTCTAAGCCATCCTATGGGATTCCTAAACCTTCTTGTTGCCAGTAAAGTTGGATAACTACTTTTCCTTCCACAAATATTCATAAAATATCACACAATAAACAAGCTACAATTGGTATCAAGAACAAATCATGATATTAAAACCAAGAAAATAGCAAACAACAACCTAGCTAACCAATTCCTCTTGAAATAGCTAACATAAAATCATACTACCACTATCCCTCAACACTAAAAAAGTAGGCATCTAATTCCTAACAACTAAATATGAATAAAAGAGAGTAACAATAACCAAGAACCCTAATCAAAACCAACGGGGCTTAGTAACTTTTATTACATATGTCTTCCTCCTATTTATAGACAAGGAGGAAGTGTGAGTTAGGCTTACAAACGCCAAGGTCAAAAGGTTGCTTTGGGTTACATGACACTTTTCTCTATTGGAAAAGTGACAAGTATAGCTTCTAATTATTTGAATTTTCCAAAATCAAATCTAACTTAATCTAATTACAAAAATATATKAYAAATTATTTTTCCTAAAAGACTTAGAAATTCGAGAAAAGAAGTGGCTTTGAGAAAATATTTTTGGAAAATGTGGCAAAGGTGACACATCATTAACGAATGCCTCATGATTTGTGCCTTCAATGGATTTTTTATTATTGTTTATTCACTCATTGCTACAAATTGAAGTGAAGTTAGGTGTCTAATTGACCATCCATGGTCATTAAGTTATCTAGAAATGAAGCCCATGGTTGGATGGATGTCAATTTTTCTCTAAAGGGCAGGGGGGTCATAAAAATACTTGGAAATATCTAGGAGATGTTCACTGTTATAATTATTTTTAGATTTAAAAACTACCTCCTCTTGTTTCCTAAACATTTTCCCCAAAAATAAATAAAGCATGGCCTCAAACGAGGTTCAATTTGGTCAAAAGATCCCCAAGCTTAAAAATTTAATTGGTTGGCCCAAAGTGCATAAAAAATTTGGATCTAAGCTTAAATATAAATTTATAGATATTTTGTACATGATCAATGCACTACTTTTCATTTGGCACAAATGGAGCTCAGTTTGAGAAAGATTTGGCATCTGAAAGATTTTGGAAAAGTGTTAGATTTGAGGGATAGATTAGTAACATGCATGTAAAAAATCAAAATCTAAATAGCAATGATAAAATTTCATAGGCTTCTACAACACCATTGGGTTGTAGCTCAAATGGGTCTCTTTCGGGAATCTAAAAAAGTTAACAATGGATGCATCCACTTAGGCTCAGTTTTGGTGTTGTTCTCAAGGGGAAATTATAGTCTCGTTCACTCCGAGGAACACCACTAAACTTTTGAGTTGATAATGATTTCATATTGTTGTAGATGTAAATTTTGTTCCATTTTGGTCATCTACGTTTTTTCCAAACTCAATTTGGCCTCAAGATGAATTTATGGTATTAAATTCATCAGGTTTTATTGGGTGGCAAATTAAAGTTTTTAATATACAGTTTTTTAAGTATAAAAATAAATTTATATGAAACTTTGATTTTTTATTTTGAATTTATATTTAATATAAAAATCATAAATGAAATTTATATATGCAATATTTTATATAATTTTTCTTTTTTCTTTTTTGAACTTGAGTATTGAGGGGTTTTTGAGTAGTGGGTGTATGTAACACACTTAACCTCTTAAAATACTATTTTAAGGAGCGGGGCATCAAAAATTTTACTTACTCAAATCATGTTGAATCATATCTCCAAGATGATTCGTTCTCTTCTATTTTCTCATATCTTTTTAACGACTCCTACCAGGCTCTAAACCGACCTATGGTTTACAAGTTATGGCTTCCTTAATTTCTTCGGGAGTTCATTGGTTGAGGGCCATGTGGCGCTCACGTGGCCTTGTCTCGTTCATACCATCTCTAGGTTCCTACCTCCCGCAAAGAAGCTCCATCCATCAACCAATCCAATGACTGGACTTAATCCTTGTCTAACACATAGGCTAGCGGGGAATTCGACGTTCGGTGCTTCGGCGTTAAATGTCCCCTTTCTCTTTTGTGTGCATGTCCTCCAGATTCTCGAATTCCCGAACTCCCAAGGTGCTTCCACGTAGCTCTGGCCTTCAACCCTTTTGGGAGCATATGTTCTAACATCCCAAGTCTCTCGGAGTTCCGAAGGAACCCGAAATATCTCCACGTGACTCCTTCAGTGGGTGACACATGTCACTTGTTAATGGGCCTATAGGTTCTGTGAAACGTACAAATCCAGGTGACATGTGGCATGAAAAATGGGGGTCCACGTCACCCTAGGTGACGTCAATGTGCCACATCACCTTGGACAGATAGCCTTACAAGCCCTTTGATTCTACAGTCTAGGTGTGTCCATGTAACCCCTGGATCGACGGCCTCCGTTAATTCATAACTTCAAAATTTGGGGATTTCATGGTGTGACTTCCTCCTTGATCCTAGAGTGGTCAACATTGGGCTGACCATGGTCTAGATCTAACAGTCAACAGAGATCCTGAAGGGTCTCTATATCTACGGTTCGCATTTTTTCGCAGCTCTGGCATTCAGGGAGTTTAATGTCATGACATTGTCGTCCTCCCAAAGTAATACTTCATCGAAGTGCTAACTACAATATGGATCCAACAGACAGGAGGGATCCCAATGTATTCTCAAATCGATGGTTCACGTCACTTCGTAGCTTCGGCGTTTGGAGGTTTCCTCACCTTGAACCACACTTCCTTTCGGATTTATGAACACCGAACACACAGAGAAATTTGATCAATGGTCCATGTGCACTCTACAATGGGTGGTCAAGATCTACTCCAACCTTCAGAATCTCTTGACCCAAAGCGCAACACTCCTCAGATATTCCAGAGTGTCGAACTCTGAACCACACTCAATCTGTCGCCACGTGCACCTGAAGCCAACGGCTAGGATTTGCTCCGACCTTCAGAGCTTTGTGAAACTTGCACGCTCTTGTGATTGTATTTCGATTCCGCTGGAGAACCAGGCTTCCAAATAATCGTTGATCTGAGGACCACATATCCCTCTACTGCCAACGGCCCATATTAAATTTGGGCTCTGGGACTTCGGAGAATTAGTCTCCTTTACGATGAACACACAGCATCCGCCGAAATCGCGAAGTCCGAAAGACTCGAGGGGTTAACCCTCACACTTCTTCTCCAAACCCAAAAATAGTGAAAGACTTTAGTTCCTCCTGAATGAATCTCATCCGCTCATCCTCCAAATACAGGAATCCTCCCTTTTGGGACCTAAATCTCGTTATCTTTCCTAAGCTTAATACTTAGGAAAGTCTCCCATGCACTCCTTGCACTTGAGAACCTTGAGAACCTTTCAACACTTCACTAAGTGTTGGCCCTGCACACTATGCACAGGTCTCTCCTTCGAACTTTTATACTGAGACGGGTATATTTGTATTCCTTGCAGCAGGATTATAGAAGAGAAACAATTTGAAACTTATAAAATATCAAAGGTTCATTCCTTCAACTATAAAATTCACACACAAGAAAATAACTCTGAAAGTAGATAACATAACATTACCCAATTAACTTAGATATAAGTAAAATCAGACAGTCAAAACATGCATTTGAATCTAAGTGCACAGGGTAAATGAAACACTTATCTATTATATTTGATATATGACCAATTGATTTTGGGTGTTAGCCTCTCCACCCAACCATAGGCTCAGAGGCATTCATTCTTATCACTCTAGCCACCCCCGTGCCAAACCATGATATCCCTAGGGAACTTTTGCAGTTTCTAGGAGATTCTTTCTTTGTCACGGCCTCTGCGAGGTTTATCAGATGCTCCCTCAGCATCAAGCTCGTGACCTCCTGTTCGAGATAGGTTTTCTGGGTTCTCTCCAATAACGAGAGCCACATCATCTTTTCCTTTCTTCCTTTTAGCATATCTGAGTTGCTCTCCCCCTATGTGCATCTTTTCTTCTTATTCTATCTAGCCATGTGTGTATTCCTTTCACGCCTTCTTCCTTCTTAGGAAGGTTCTCAACCTATCTTGTTCCTTCTATCAGAAGAAAACTCAGGTCAGTCTGGGCCTGTAGGAAAAATTACCCCCTGTGGTACTTCGAGCTGAAAGTTTTTTGTCTCCCCAACCAGACCTTCCATGCTTCCATTCATTGAGGTGGTTGATGTTTCAACCACTAGTCCTTTTCTTATTAACTGATTTCTCCTTGGGATTAGGATGAGGCGTATCATTTCAGCAAGGAGAAATTTGGGTAATTTTGACATAATTAACCTTCTCCACAGTTTCCTCACTCTTTTCCTCTAGTAATATCATGTCCAGTACTTCAAAGCTTCACCCCCACAGTCGGTCATTGAAAATATAAACAATAATACATTTACATCGTTCACATACCTTAGCATGGTAATCATAATTAACGATTAATTACAAGCTGGGGGAAACAGGGGTGTTATAGTGTAAGGGAGAGTGAAATGGTATAGGAAATGGGATTAAGGTGGTGGGGTTTAGACGGATTAGGAAGCGAGATTAAATGGTTTTAAGGTTGGTAATTTTTGGGGAAAGGGGAAATGGAAGGAAAATGAGAGAGGGGGGTAGAGGGAAAGATTTCAAACCTCTCCTCTTGTCATTATACCAAATTTTGTCATTTTTGTATATATTCAACCATAAAAAAACAAAATGAGGGACCTTAGAGGCTTGAACCTAGTGCTCAAGAGGGGTTCAAATCCTCTCCCATTCTCATTAAAAAAATTCAACCACCCAACACTTGAATAGACCATAAAAATGGAGAAACCAAAAATATTTGAACTCATAATGTGAGAAAAAATAAAAACCCAAACTCCCACTAATATCCTTTTTCACAATAACAACCAACACTATATATTACACTATATCCACGAACAATCATATGATGGACAATAAATCCAACCCATCACATACTTGCACCACTAACCAACACTTTGGAAGTATTAAAATGGAGGAACTAACACTATGAAAACCTAGAAATTGAGAGATGTGCATTGTTTTGAACCAATAATGTGAGAAAAGGATAAATATCAAGAATGGATGAAAACCTTACACTCTTAAATTATCAAAACCAACACTAATTCACCATGCATCTCTAAAAAATTATGAACTAGTAATGGGAAACCATT
>JASDQU010187957.1:3278-20460 GCA_032191745.1 Picea mariana
ATTCATGTATCAACTACTCATCAACTATGACTCATCAATATGTACCAACATAATCAACTTTACACCTCATGTATGTGCCAACTCATCAACTACTTGTCTCAACCATGTACCCAACATGTACCTTAACCAAAATCCCTCATCAATTTCATCATCCAAATATGATTTGTAAATCTATAATAGACCTGGTGTATATGATCACATACCTGCAAACCTTCCTTAACTTTCACAACAAGAGACTATCGTTTTCATCAAAATTTTCTTTAGTCTCACATGACTAGTTTGGGATTAGTCAACAACCCTAACTTGAAGTAATCATAACTATGTACCTGTAATGAATAAAGATATGAAAATAGTGCACAATGTTCTTCAGTTTGTTTTATGCAATTCCTCCAGGTGTCACTACTTGGAACCTCTCAGAAAATGAGTTATAGCAAAAATGGCATACCTTGCTGAATTTTGGCTTATTCTAGAGAGCCACCTTGTAGAGCATGTCCCACACGGAATATTTGTTGAATGGATCTGAAAATGTTACATAGAATACTACATAATATAATCTAACCAAAAAAAATGGTCTTACTAAATTTGGATCTGTTATGAAGAAGTTATGACGTTTTTACCTGAAACACTTGTTTTAGACTAGTTTCGGGACTAGCCACAAACCCTATTTTCCACGGAGTGTAACTCCAAAAATAAAATGACCCCCAAGATGAAATGTTTACCATAGATACTTGGAAATGTTTCCTTAATGTCCTATCAATTTCACAGTCTGAATCATTCTAGAAAACAAATTATTGCAAAAATGGTGAGATGACCTGTAAATAACATACCTTAGAAAGCATCATCAAAAGAATTTATACTCCCTTGAATTCTGGCCTTCTTTTCTTCACCTTCCCTCTGAAATTCGGCTTAGATATCCTTTGGTTACCGCAATCACCTATAGATATTTAATATGCTCAAGTGTGATATTAAATGAGAGAACCTTGCCTCTTATTTATACTCTCCAAATATCTTCATTGGAAGCATCTTCTAGGTCACTTAACCCATTTATAGGTCACTTATCCTATTTTCCTCATTTTTAGGGTTAACCACTTTCCATAATTAGAAATTTCTCCATTACTTTATCATTTAAATATTTCTCCTTGAGTTTGTCACCTCACTTTATCATTTAAATAATATTCTTTGATTTTGTCACTTCACTTTATTATTTAAATAATATTTCTTGATTTTGTCACTTTACTTTATCATTTAAATAATAATTTCTTCTTTGCAATATCTTTGACTTCTTTGACCTTTTGGGTCTTCAAGCCAACATATGAGGGTCCTCCAACTTCATAAGGCCATAACTCTCAAACTGTGAGGAGTTATGTGAGGTTCCACATACAACCAGAAATGGCATGACATGTACTATCCATCTAGAATAGTCTTGCCTTCAAATATATCAAAACTCGTACCATTATCCATCAAACAAACTTGGGTCCATTACCTAAACCTAGGTTCTCCAATTTCTCATGGCCATAACTCTCTAATAGTTGATATCAATGACAACCAACAATCCATACCAATTATCCATCAACCTAAGCCAACTGTCTGACAGAAACATGGAACACTAGATGGATTTTGGAAGTAGCTGGAAGGGCCAATTTGTAGGCCATTGAACCAATACACTTGATGATCTGATAGCGGCCATAAAATTTGGGTGTCAACTTGTGATCTCATGTTGACGGGCGAAATTGACCGTCCGTCAACTGAGAGAGTGGAACCGGTCCAGGGTTGTCTAATAACCCAAGCCGTTTGGGATGAACCACCCTGACGGGTTTAGCGGCTCTGTTATCCGATCTAAGGTCCTAAGAAAACAAAAGAAAACTAATCTACAATAACTAATCTAACTAACAATAAAAACTAAACTAATCTAACTAAAACTAACTATTAAAACTAACTAAACTAATCTAACTAAAACTAACTATTAAAACTAACTAAACTAATCTAACTAAAAAGAAATAAAACAAACTAATAAACTAAACTAACTATTCTATATACAATCTACTGACTACTACTATACTAACTCTAACTAATTAACTATCTAACTACAAATGGAAATAAAACTTATTCACAAAATGCACAATATCTACAATTTACAGATTTGAATAAAACCTGAAAAACTCATTTGCATTCTGCCCTAAGACAGAGAAAGATATTTTTTGTTGATTTTATAATTTTACGAACAAGAAATAAAACAAAAACTAACTAATCCTAACTACAAATCATATATCTAACTAAACTACTAATATTATACTAACAAATTAATCAAACAATTGAATCACAAACTGACCTGGACAAACGCTCCAGGTTTGTCCTGTGTATGATGATTGTCTTAGCTGATCGGAGGGAGGAAACCCGCACCGAATTATCTACTAGCTTCTCGTAAACGGGAAACTGTTGTGATCTTCAATATAATTACAGGACAAACAAGACATTAAATTTACAACAATCATATGATTTATAAATCTTTACAGTTAGATAAACCTGTATGCAAAGACTTATACAAAATAATTCAATTGATGAAGAAGAGAAATCTGCCATTCATTAACTGAACTAAGTAATTGTTGTATTTTTAAAGTAATGGAAGAAATCAAATATGGATAGCACATTAATTAAATCATATCATTCTGCAATAGACTATGATAGCTAAAGTAGTCTATAATCAATTACAAATGACATGCATAAACTTGAAACAAAAGATTGATATTATGAAAGCGAAAGCTGTAGCAGAACATCAACTTATGTCTCAGTTTGTATTAGAAATACATAGCCTAGTTCTCCCAAAAGTGAGGATGATCCTTATTACAAAAAATAATAAGTATTTAAAGACCTTCCATAGGGTAAAACATCCCTGTGGAAGTTATCAAAACTGTTTACATAAAATCTGGGAAGATATCCCAAGTCTGACTAAACTAGGAACCTAAAGCAAAACTAAAACACACAAATATCTCCTAGACTGTCCAGTATGTCCAATGCAATTTGGATGTACCTGAAAAGGGTCAAAAATAAACCAGTTAGGATGATATTTTGTTAAAGAAAATAATAAAAATCTAAATCTATAGACTAGCTACAGAATCTTGCGATTATGTAGCTGGTCTAAATAAGACACAGAATCAGCATTGAAATCAATTCAAATCATATAAAGAATTAAATTCAATTTACATCCAATAGCTATTTGAAAATGAGTCATTCAAATCAAAATCGTTATACCATTTTGAACTCAAACAAGACCAAGATCAATCGAGTGACTACAGAGATAGGTGTATTTTGTTTCGTTTGTTACCACAAATCGGGTGAACAGAATCATAATCAAACAATTATGAAATCGTTTCATATTGAAATCGATTAAAACAAATCGCAGGCAATTGTTATGCTGCCTCATCAACAGGAGATATGATCGAATCCAAACGAGATCATTTTCAAATCATTATAACTGTATTGACATAACAACGATTCATGCCATGAGCGAATTAAACCAAAATTGGCGCGTAAATTACCATAAACGAAATCGTAATGAGATCACTCAATTGATAACAGGAAAGATTAGCTCAATCGTTCGTTATTTCTATTCAGGGCAAACAAAATCAATTGACCTTGAACGAAATCGTTTCTTTCAAACGAATTATGACCGGATTTGATAGAGATAACATATGTCGACCAATTCGTTTTGCAAATTTAAAATCAAACAGAGCAGCATTTATGATACGAATCTAACTCATGAAAATGATTGAACTAACTGAAAATACACAGCAATCCCATCAAGAGAATCGAACAGCTGGGTTTTAACACAGTCATCGTGGATCAAAACCATTCCATGATTCGGGCACGAATATTATTTGCACGGGCTTAAATGAGAGTATTGTTTCCATAAAAACAGAGTCATTCTTTCCAAATCAGACCTGAACAAAGTCATATTCATGTTCTAGAAGATTACATGACACAGCATATTAAAAGATCGTAACAACCAAACTCATGAAATCGTTCGACAATCACAGCATACAAACTAACCATAACAAAATCAAATCAAAACATGATCGCATTCTAAATCTAGCATGAAAAACTTCATGTTCAAATTGGATACAAACAAATCTAATCTAAAGCAAACAATCAATTTTGTTAACTCAATCAGACAAACAATCAAATCAAATCCAATCGAAAACCAATCAAATCCGATAAGAATCTATTAGTGGTTAAACTAGGAATGAGAAAATCGTGTATCCAAATCAAACTTCATTTATTTTTAGCAAAGCGAAAACAATGTATAGGATGGTTAACATTATGACTGAGTCATTTTGAATGATAGAGCTATTTGAAAACGAGATTCAAATCATTTTATTAATCCTAGTCATTCACACAATTAAAACGATACCAAAATTCATACATGTATGACGAGCAGACGGCTTGGTCATGACAACTTGGAGTTGACTACGGTTGTGGCTGATTCAACATTCTTGAAAACGATGGAACCAGTAGTCCTCTACTTCCTATCAGTTGCTTGGAGTTTGTCTCTTTGGCTGGTCAATACTGCAACTTGATTTTCCAGTGATTAGATTTTCGATTGATGTAGGGGGACGTCTATATAGTATCGTTCCAACCATAAATCACATTGGTCACAGGACGAGTGTGTTGGCTTCGAAAATGCAGGTGAGGGTTTGGTTACATTGTCGAGGGTTTCACTAGGCAGTCTGATCCCAGGGTAGCTAGGATTATCTTTTAAGCAAGGGGGAAGATTAGAAATGAAATCATAAGGTGGCTCGGAGCACAGACCCTGTGAGTAAGGGTACTCACTGGCTAAGAAGCGTTCTATGTCTAAGAACGAATCCTCACTAAGGACTATGGGCTTCTGCTCAGCAGTGGGTTTAGGTTTATTCCTATCCATTCTCGAAATAAGTCGAGCGTTCTTTTTACCCTTGGCATCAACAGTAGGGTTTGCCTTGGCCTTTTTGCTTACGGGCTTTTTAATAGCCTCAACCTTCTCAATTATAGCGTCGAGTAAGTCAATATCAGGGTTGACCGTGGGCTTAGGAGAGGGAAGTAGGACATGGAAGGGCACGGGTGGCCCAACCTTGGTTTCATTCACCACGGGCTTGTCAATTTGGACAGGGTCTGTATCATCAAAACCATTTCGAGCGATAAAAGCTCGCCAGCTATCACCATGGAGACTTAAGTGATGAGAAATGATAAGTCTAATTAATCCATGGTGGAACAGGCTACTGTCAGCCTTCTCCCTTTTAAACATTTTCGACATTTTGTACAGGCTATGATGGAAATAGAAAGGCATATTCAATGGATACCCTATAAAATTCATTAACAAACGCAGGTGGTAGAGAAAAACGAGTCCATATCGACCTTCACAGGTCATGAATTGTTTGACCACCATTAAAATATCATGCCATCATGGTTTGAGCGCGGAGATGGGCATACCTCTGTCACAAGATGTGACCTTTCGTGAGATGAACAAAAGTGGCCATGGAACCTCTTCCACTTTTGAATTCTTGAACCAACGCTGGCCCGTGGCAGGTAACCCTGTAGCAGAACCAATAAACTCCTCATTGATTTCCAATTGAACGTCACCCACCTTGGCTCTACAGCCATCAAAAGTCAAAGCGAATTGTTGTGCAACACAAAGATTAAAACCCTCAAATCGTTGTTAAAGGTCAACCAACCGTTATCCTCCAAGTCTTTTCGGGCATTGTTGAACAGTAGCAAGGCTTGGCTACCGTTCGGCTTGATTCACACCACCGGTGCCATGGAGCCAAGCACACGGTGAACGAGCCAGGGTTTGGGTCATAGCATACACAGGAGCAGAGTGCACGAAGGGTTACCCGAGCTAACAGAGGTGAAACAGGGATAAGGGACAGACATTAATGGCAGCGTGCAAAGGTGGTGGAGCTTATCTCTGCCATGCATAATAGTTATTTCCAAGGTACAACCGCCAGCTTATAGTTGTTCTACCCATTATAGTATAGTTCAACAATCATATCACTTGGCCGACCAATGAAATGGTAAGTGCATAAACCAACACGCGTAATGGAACGTTATGCCATAGTTTTAAACCAAACTTACAAATTGAGACCAATACCAAATGTTTAACCATGCACCAATGTATTGTAACAACTCATATCAAGAGTTTAACCAATGTGCCAATGGGTATTCATATAATAAACATGCCAATAGTTTTGAAAACATGAACATAGGTATCATTTAAAAGATATATATGAAGGATTTAACCACAACACCTATGCATTTTTATGAAACCAATGGTTAAGTAGATCAAATCAAAGAACATATAAATTCAAATGCTAATGTATCGCAATTCAATGAGACAAAGTCACACAATCAATCTGAGAATGTCCAAAGAGTACAGATCAAAAGTTTTGCCAGCTGCATAACGATAAGTGAAATGTAAGCGCAATGGGCATATCAATAAGAAGGATAACGACAGTTCAAAAATGATTTTAATGTGACTTCGAAAGACCAAGTTTTCACGCTTACAGTTTTGAAAACAAAAACGAAGGTAAATGTGCCAATGTCGCAAAAATAAAAGTGTCGTTTATTTGAGAATTGCGACGGAAAATTGATGTTTGCAAAACATTGGTGTAGGTAGCGTGTAAGACAGTGGAAAAATGTGAATTGGCTGCCAACATATCCCTAGGATTTGAGAGATGTTTGTTTGTAAGGTTGGAGTCTAAGAAACACATGATCACCTTCCTAAAACATTTTTTATGAATGATGTTGGTTTGCTTGTTGCTTAATGTGATTTTGAGCTATGTGGAGGTTATTCTTCAGAGCCACGAGGGTGGTTGTTCGACCTTGCAAAATTGTACCAATATATTGGACCTTTGATGTTCCTGGAATATAGGTAGTGACAATAGGTGGTCATTGGCCATACACCGCTTCATATGGGGTCATTTTAGTGGTTGTATGATATGAATTATTGTGCCACAATTCTTCCAAGGGAATCCATTGCACCCACCGGTGTTGTTTGTCATAAGAAAAACATCACAGGTAGATTTCCAAATTGTTGACCACTTCCATTTGACCGTCAAGATAGAGATGATAGGTGGTGCTCATGTTCAGTTGGGTTCCCTGCAATTTAAACAACTCTTCCCAAAATGTGATGGTGAAATTTGGGTCATGATAAGACACAATAGAGGTGGGAATGCCATGCAACTTGAAAATATTATCAAGGAAAACTTGTGCTACTAGTGTCGGTGTGAAAGGGTGGGGTATTGCACAAAAATGAGCATACTTGGAGAGGCGATCAACCACCATGATGAATGACTTGTTCCCAGCTTTGGTGAGGCCCACTATAAGGTCCATGGAGATGTCCATCCACATAGAATTTGGAATGGGTAGGGGTTGTAGATCTCTTGGAGACTTGATGGTTTCACATTTATTGTGTTGGCACACCTCACATTCAATGAAAAAATGAAGGATGTCCTTCTTCATTCCTTCCTAAAAAAAGAACGACAGGAATGAGCATGGGTATTTTGAAAGCCAGAGTGACCTACAATAGCAGAGGAGTGCAACTCATTTAAGAGCCTCGGCTTGAGTGGTAAATACAGTGAAAGAAATAGGAGATCCTTATACCTAAGAATATTTTCTTTCCAAGTGTAGTCAGGGGGAGGATTAGGGTCCTCCTGAAGTTGATGAATTAGACTAGACATAGTCGGGTTTGTTATCCACACTTGTCATACTTCCTCAATCCAATATGGAATAGGAAAGGATAAGGCAAACAGGGAGCCATCCACCTCATATTGTCTTGAAAATGCATCTGCCATGATATTGTCTTTGCCCCTTTTATATATGATTTCATAATCATAACTCAATATTTTGGTCAGCCACTTGTTATGGTCAAAGGAGGACAATCACTGCTCTAAAAAATACTTCAGACTGTGGTGATCTTATGTGATATGAAAATTACATCCCAAAATATATGGCCTCCATGTGTGCAATGCATGGAGAATGGCCATCATTTTTTTTTCATACATATATCTTCCCAAATTACGACAACTCAACGCCTGGATAGTAAAGGCCAGAGGGAGAACATCTTGTGTGAGCACTGTGCCAATACTAGTGTCGAAAGCATCTAATTCTACCATAAAAATTTTGTTGAAGTCGGGAGATGCTAATACTGGAGTAGTGCACATGGACCACTTTAAATCAGTGAAGTCTTTCTCGGCAGCAGGTGTCCAATAAAATTCATTCTTCTTAAGAAGTTCGATCAAGGGGTTAGTAATTTTTTCATAATGGTGGACAAATTTCTTGTAATAGCCTGTGAGACAGAGGAAACCCCGTAGGTTCTTTAAGTTCATGGATCACGGTCAATCCTTCATATCTTGTATATTTTTGGGTTCCACTCTCACCCCATCTCGACCCACAATGTGTCCCAAGTATTCCACTTTGTTGGCCCCAAAGGAGAATTTGGTCTTTTTGACAAACAATTGGTTGTCCTATAGCAAATGAAGGACTTTGTCCACATGGAGAAGGTGGGTATCTCAAGTGCAGTTGTAAATCAGGATGTCATCAAAGAAAACCATGACAAACTTCTGAAGGTAAGGTTTAAAGATTTTATTAATGAGACTTTGGAATGTGGATGGGGCATTGCAAAATCCAAAAGGCAAGACCAAGAATTCATAATGACCTTCATGAGTTCTAAAGGCTATATTTGGAATATCTTCCTCCTTCATCCAGATCTGGTGATATCCAGAGAAAAGGTCTAATTTTGTGAAGAAACAGCCACCCTGGAGTTCATCTAATAGATCATCAATGACATGAATGGGAAACTTATCCTTGATGGCCAGTTTATTCAGGGCACAAAATCTGGACACATGCGCCAAGCACCTTCTTTATTTAATACCATCACTACTGGGGAATAATATGGGCTGGTACCGGGACGAATTACCCATGCCTCCAGTAATTCATGTATTATCTTTTTTATTTCATTTTCTTTAGAAAATGGATACCTATAGGAACATACATTGGGGGGTTGATTTCCCATAAGGAGAGGGATGTTATGATCATGTTCACCCCTGGAGGGAGGTAAGTCTATTGAAACTTCAAAGACCATGTGGTACTTGTTCAAGATTAGTTGAAGGCTAGGTGGAACTTCAAGAGGGGCCTGATCAGTGACCTGGATGGCATGAAATTGAGAAATCACACCATGGTGGCCTTTCTTCAACAATTTTTCCATCCTATGAGAGATGATTATTTTAAGGGAGCCATCTTGGAGGCCTTGGAGGGTATAGGTGTGAGCCTCTTTGGTGAAGCTCATATATAAATCTTGAAAATCCATTGTAATCGGTCTCAGGGTGTGAATTCATTCCACACCCAATACAATATCACAGCCACCCATTGAAATAGAGAACATGTGGATTTTCAAATGATAATCACCCATTTGGAGTTTTACATTCTCACAGCGGCCCCACACTTCATCGTACTACCGTTTGTTATGAGGATTTGAAAATTAGAAATTGGGCAGACAAAGCAATGGAGCTTCTCGGCGAGCCAGCGGTGAATACAATTATGGGTGCTACCACTATCAATCAACACCATGACCAGCCTATGTTTGATGTAGCCCTTGATATTCAATGTTTGTGGGGCCAAAATACTCAAGAGGGAATGAAGAGAGATGACAGGTTCCTCTAGTTCCATGGGGATTGCAATTGAATCTTTAGGGTGGAAATTGAGTTGTGCGTCCTCTTAGTGAGGAGCTTCATCTGATGGTATGTCTGGATGGGAAGTGGAATTTGATGCATCAATCTGGAAGAACTTTTTTTCATGACATTTATGTCCCCGCGAATACTTTTCATCACAGTAATAGCAAAATCCTTGCTTGCGACGTTCCTCCATTTCTGTTGGAGATACCTTTTGGACCTTCAAGGTTTGTGTCAAATCTAGGTTATCCCCTGGGAGAGGACAGGTGGTGAATGAAACCCTCATTGGTGGGGCCTAAAGAATGGTCTATGTTTCTAGTGCTAATTTGCATGCCTACAACCGAGTGGCAGGATGATGCATGCTCACATGAGCCCCGATGACGTCCTTTAAGCCACTGAGAAAACATTCAATATAAAAATCATCAGATAAGCCCTCTGTTCAGACAACCAACTGTTTGAATGTCATGATGAAGTATGATACTAAGCCAGTTTGGCACAACTTAGTGAGCCTTCCCAAAAAATGAGATTCCCGATCAAAACGGGCACAAACTACTTTGGTGAACGTGTTTCAAATGGGTAGTCCTGGATAACATTTATTATGCCACTACCACCACTACCATCATTCTTGATCCAAGTACATAACCCCTACATGGAGTTTGGTCTCATCATCCTGAATATCATTGAGGGAGAAGTATTGTTCCATTTGAGAAGCCCACCCTGATGGGTTGGATGCATCAACTTTATGCATGTCAAATTTGGGCACCTTAGTCCAAGAATGTGGCAAACCCCAAGGAGACAAAAAAGAATGAGTATGCTCATAATGGGAAGAGTGTGGGTCCTCTAGAGTGAGCTCAACATTATTTCCCTTGAGGAGTTGTTTCATATCCTTGAATTGTTTTTTGAGGGTGGTGTGGATGTCTATGTGGAGGGAGTCAAGTTTTTTCTCCAAGTTGGACACCTTAGTCTCCAAGTATTCTTAGTTCTGAGAGTGAGTAGTAGGCATGGTGGAGGCTTAGGGAGCAGATGAGGTTTCAGGATAGAGAGTTGGGTGGGACCACACAAAAAATGGATTATGGGTGAAGGGTATCACAACAATAAGGGAGACGAGAGGAATCCAGTGGTATAAGGCTTAAATAATGGTGTAGGAAAATAATTTGTTTTCCTCTTGCAGAGTTATACTTCGATCTAAAGAATACTGCAATGTTGAAAGGCCCAAATTCTGAACATGAAAAAATGTGTAGTAATTTCGCAACCAGAATCCAGGAGGTAAAGGTGCATGATAACAGATTTTGTCTGTTTTTTTTATGTTTTTTTCCCAAGGGTTAGGGTATTCAGAGTTTCTATAGACAAGGGTTTTCATTGTGCTCTAGATATTTGATATATGTGTGGGGTCCAACAGTAGTACTCGTCCCAATGTCTCAGGGAACTAACTAAGGAGGATAGATCATGCCCTTAGTCATACTACCCAAGTACTAGAGAGTATCTTCCCTAGTGTTGTTATCAGTGGAACTATAGCAGTCAGGTGGCCGATCGGTTCATCTACGGAGGGCTTCAGGATATCTAGGTCGATCCATATGCAGGTGTTGTTTGATGCACTACCACTCGAAGGGGTACCAATAGGGGTTACAAGGGTGGCCAACAATGTATGCTTAAGTACCACTTGTAGTTCCTTCATGTATGCTTCCCCGACCATGGATTTATGCATTGAATGACAGATCTATGTAGATTTAAGACTTCAAAATACGTCTCTACCTTGAAAAAATAACCAACAATTTTTTGCCAAGGAAAGTGCTCTGATACCACTTGTAAGGTACCAGATATATTATAATAACTGAAAACAGAAGTATTGTAGAGAATAACAGTGGAACAACACAATATATGAAACCATAGCACCAAAATAATACCTTTGTCAATAGGAAACAATGTTTACTTTCCTCTTCGAGGGGGCAACCTCCAACAGAGCAGCGCTCTATTACAATAACTCTCAAGACAAACTATCCAATACCTCTTACTCTTATTTATACTAATTCTAACTTCTAAGGAAACTTCTAGAGGAACATATTTCTAGAAGCGGAAGATTCTATTAGGTCTTCTTACATTGACTTAGTCCCCTTTATTCAATAGGCCTTGTTAACTAATGACGGCCTTTATTACATAGAAAACATATCATACTAACAAATGACCCACGAAGAGGGGTCAGGATCAGATCCTAACATTTGTCCACTTAATTTTAGGGTAAACTAAAAAGTACGGGGTCAACAAATCTTACTTTTCCCCTTTACAAAAGTAATTTGACTTTAATTCTAAAATTGCAAAAAATAAAACCCTAATGTGAGATCATCCCTCTAAAGGGTGATGTTTTGGGATTTTTTTGCAAGTTGTTGGAGTAGAAGATGGAAGTCGTTGGGAATTCTAGGGCCTCCCTATCATGCACTAGGGTTTCCTCCTTCAATCCATGCATTCTTCCATCAAAATGTTCCAAGTGTCAAGTCAATCAACACCACCACCCCAAACCCCAGCCCCATAAGACGTTAAGCCTTCCAAATGTGACGTTTTTTCCTTCAAAGAAAAAAAGTTGAGTTAGTAGGGGAATATTTGAGGTCCTAAAGGTATATTTGTGGCCTCCAAAAGTCTGTCATCATCATTCGATGTGCGTTCCATGGTATCCAACCCATGTGCTTCAATCCCCAAAGAAACCCAAGATAGGCTTGTTCTTCCAAATCTGTCCACCAAGCAAGGTCCTGCAAAAAAAATGAATATTCCCTCATAGGATCTCAAGTCAAATGCATCATGATAAGTAAATCAAGTTAATAAAATATCCACCTAATCATGTGCATCAAAAACCACTGCATCAAACTAAACAAGTGTTCAAATACCCTATGCAATTTGCTAATTTTAGGTATGGGAGGGTTGACAAGGTGATCTATTGGGTGAATCATTCCTCAAGTCAAGGATTGTTTCCCAAGTGAACCACTCTTTAAGACATGTGGAGAAGATGATATGAATGGGGGGAATAATTTTGGGCATGGGGTTCATGACATATAATGGGACGTAGTGCCTCATTTATGGGTGCCTTTGTAGAGGGTGTGTTTCACCTTCGTTTTCAATGCATCCTTTTTCCAAGCCCATTTATTTCCATTAATTAATTTAAGGTCCAAAAATTGGGTACTCCCTAGGTTTAATCGATTACCCTTGGGGGGAAGTATCAAAGTGTCACTTGAAGGAGGATGTACACATGGTTCCATGGGGGTATAGTCTATCTTGTAACGCACCTTGTATAAATCCATCAACAACTGGGACATTTATATTTATGTGTTTGCTTTTGCAGGTCTTTAATTATTTAGGAGAAAAATTTCAAATTTCTAAAGAAATTTTTGGGAGAGCATTTGGAAGGTTCATAATTAGGATTTTATCTTTTTCCAGATACCTCCCCTATGGGCCTTCATCCCCTTCTTCCCATGAAATGAGGGGAAACCCCTTATTGGGTCAATACACCTGAAAATTCCAAAAGATAAGGAAATGAGGGGCCGAAGTGTGGAAAGTGACGAGTATGGTCAGGAATGGCACGATGACTTGTCAAGGGGAACTCCCAATAGAAAACCTATTCCTAAGGGTGACCACTCACCAGAGTGCAATGTCAACCACCTAGGTGAAATAGGGCAAAGAGCATAATTTCCAAGAAGAAGTTACATAACCAAAAGCAGTTTTAAATTCAACAAACTCAAATGCCTCAAATATTGAAATGACACACACCATAATACATGGCTTGTACCTCATGGAGAAAGACCCAATGTCTTCTGAAATAAATTTGATGTGGTTGATACCCTCATGATGAACTTGAGATCCGTGGTGGTGAAGTGGGCCTCTATTTGTGAAAGTGGACATTGTTGGTCAATATTTCTCTCAGTACTCCATGTCTGCAACCTAAGGGACTCGAGACATCATCTCCTTAGTTGTCTCTAGGAGTTGGGGATAACATATGCATAAACAAATATCTTATGCATAAACAAATATCTTAGAGTGAAATAAATAATCCATGAACACTTTCAATGCCTTGACTAGGGCATAAGCTTGTTTCTCCAGGATACTATATCTAAGTGCAGCATCTTTCACGGATCTACTAAAGAAATTTATGGGCTACTCTTGATTTTCTTCATTTTTTTGCAACAACAAAGCAGCTATGGTATGCTCTGAGGTAAAAGAGAAAATGAATAACTCCATATCCTAATTTGGGCTAACTAGAACTAGAGACTCTCCCAATGCCTCTTTGATATGCTAAAAAGAATCTTTAGCTATAGTAGTCCATATAACTTCACGATCTTTCTTTAACATGTCACTGATATGTTTTACCATTTCAAAAACATTTGGGACAAACCTTCTCAAAAAATCAATCCTACCTGAGAAAGATTGTATTTATTTCTTGTTCCTATGAAAGGTAATTTTCTTAAATGCCTCCACCCTTTTTGGATCTATCTTTACCCCTTCCTTGGATACTATATGGCCCAGGAGCTTTCCTTCTTTCACAGAAAAATAAGACTTCTTGAGGTTCAAAGACAAGCCACATTTTCTTCATTTCACAAAATTATGCTTTAAATGGTTGATGTGATCTTCATCTGTCTTTGAGAATACAGTCATTTCATCAAGGTATATAACAATGAATTTGTCTTTCTCTCCCACAAACATTATATCCATAGCTCTTTGAAATGTAGCTCTTGCATTTCTCAAACCAAAAGGCATCTTACCATACATGAAAGTCCCCCACAAAGTTGTAAAGGTTGTCTTTTACCTATCTTCTAGGTGCATTTCTACTTGGTTGTTTCCTGAGAAGCCATCCATCATGGAGATTTTGTTCACCCCCACTACCTTATAAAGTATGTGATCCATCTTAGAAAAAGGGTAGTTATCCTTTAGTGAACATTTATTCAGTTAAAATCCACAAAGAGCCTTTTCTCTCCATTCTTTTTCCTTACTGAAACCAAATTTTATACCCATTCAAAATACCTGAGGGGTATTATAATCTAAACATCTATTAGTTTCCTTACTTCCTTCTCAATAGTAGGCAATAAAATAGGTTCAACTTGTCTTAGTTTCTGCATGAAAGGTTTAGTACCAGGTGTTTAGAACACGTATAATTTTGAGCTTTTGAACTTTAGATTTTGCCTCTTAGAAATAAAAATTTTACCCAAAAAGCAAAAATTTAGAGAGTCCCCTTTTAATTTTAAAATAAATCAATTGGTTTTTATTTATCAATAAGGAACTTACAATATCTATCGTCGATGAGTTACTCTGATTTGATCGAACGGTCCCAATTATCTCTGAAGTTTATAAGTTTCCTGAGTTATAAAAGAAAGTCTTTAACGGTCGCTTCGAAGATTCACACTTTGGGTATTCCAACAAATCTAAACAACAAAAACCTTGAAACTCCAAGTTCTCGAAGATAGTCACTCGTGATAATTCCTAAAGGACTTATGGACAAAACATAGGACATGCGTCCTTTAAAAATATTTTCTTGGGTTGACACGTGGCACTTATTTTTGACATTTACGTCGGATGATTCACATGTTTTCAAGTAACACATGGAAGCTCTATTTTCTTGACACGTCATCTCTGCCACGTCACTCCAAGAGATTTCTCTTCGGGAATTTTTGATTTCACAATCCCCGAAGTATCAAAACGCCAAAGCATTGGATATTACAAAAAGTAAAAAAGGATTTCAAAGAGTTAATAAAGCAGTTAACGGCTTTAATTAATCATGATTAAGTGTTAATTAATCACTTCATAGTTTCGGGATTCGGAAAAATTTCTCTTTTGTTATATTCAAAAATTTATGAATTCCGAACTTCTGAAATACTTAAAGTTAATACAACATTTTAAAATATGATTAATTAAAACATAAAAGTGATTACTTAGAGATTAACTTCTCCGCGAATTTGATTTTTGGGAAACTTATGACCTGTCATAATCCATACTTTCGAACGTCGAACCGTTGAAGTATTAATCACAGTTATGATTGATTAAGGTTAATGATTTCAAATAGAGATTGTGAATCACTAGGTAATAAATTCCATTAAGTTTTTAATAAATTCTTCGTCGGTAGATCTATACGAAGATCGATAGACTTTCTGAATAAAGCACTTCGAATTTCAAAATCATTTTACCATTTGCAATTAGTAGTTTTTATTCAGTGTAGAGCTTGCAGATTTCTCTTGTTATAGGTAGGCTAATTCTATCTCCTTGAGGATTATGGCGTCACAAAAAGCTGCAAAGAAGCTTGTTGCATTGGGTGATGATTCCAATCCAAACACAAATGTTCTATCAGACACAACTCCGCAAGTTACGAACGCCATTAAGACTTGGAAGTAGGTTTTTTATATCTTAGAGCATGAGATTATTAACTGTCCAGACGACTCTACCAAGGAAGACGACGAGTCCTTTGCAGCTAATCTTAGATCGGTATCACAATCAAAATTGCATAAGATTGTTGGACGACCTAGAATCATACCCTACAATGATATGATAAATTGGGCTTTGGAACCTATTGACATACAAACCACGAGCGTCATCAGGCACCAGCAGACCGTCATCAGATATTTCCAACCAGAGAATATACAAGTAATGTACAAGCTTTCCCCTACACCTAAATATACTTACAATGCAATATTTATTCTAGATTTTGAGAGAAGAGAATGCACTCAATACGGTAGAAATGGTCATGAAATAATCAAGACCTGGTAGGGACATCCAGAAAAATTTAGATACGATGCTCATGGCATGTATGCCATGGCGTCCTTAGATGCTCATATGTTATATATAGCCATGATTCTCTACCGTCTGTTTGCGGAGAATAACCCTATGCATTTCTCGGTTGAGTGGGTATCCATAATGAATGAAGTAGTTGAGGGTTATACCTTCAATTGGGATAAAATGTTATCTGATAATTTGGCCAAGGAAATTGTTGAGTATCAATCATCAAAATAAAAGGGGCAACCTGATCCTTTTTACATGTCAGCATATATTATGGACGCCACTTGTTTCATGACCCCATTCCCCATAATTAAATGGAGTTGGACCCCGGCCAATTCTGAGCCAATACATTTCTACCACTCCAAATTATGGGAGGAAAATGCCAAATATTTCTTTTATGAAATCTGTCACTGCGTAGTGGTACTTGTTTACATAGCCATCTATGGCCACTCGCCTCCCAAAATTTCAAAAAAGATTATGGGGAACCTAGGCAAACTTGCAGACCATTTCATTGAGGAGAATTTCTCCTACATTAGAGTATTTGGTTGTTATGTACCTCCTCATGCCCTCCCACAGTTTTTACCTGACACATTGGTATGCAGAGAAGTGGCATACCAAACAATAGTAGGGGGTATCATCAAGGAATTAAAAGCAGCTCAGAAAAAAATTTGGCCAACTTTTACCATTCACGTTGGTATGTTCACATTGTTATATTTTGGTCATTCTGAAGTCAAGGTTAC